>VZUI01044351.1:0-12914 GCA_013401135.1 Cettia cetti | reverse complement strand
TCCCCCCCCCCCCCCCCGCCCGCCCCAACTTCCTCTGACACACAGTTTCCATCCATCCGGAGCAGACGCCACATGAGGGGCAGTTGGCAGCGTGAGGAGGGGCTCTTTTGTCTCGTCTCCTCAAGCCACATCCCTGCAGGAAAGAGGGGACATGGGGGTGTCCCCTCAGTGCTCCTCCAAACCCATTGGAATTGTGGCCACACAATCCAAGGACTCCTGGGGAGTGGCCAAACGGGGGGGCCCATTCCCAATCCTCAGCACTGAGACTGTCCCTGCCTCAATTTCCCCATTCAGGGTCTTAAAAGCAGCTTCTACCCTCTTGTTGGGAATGAAAGCCAAAGTCCAAGCTTGGAATGATGTGGTCTAGCCCCAATATCCACTGGTTTCTCCATCCTTTGACCCCTCTCCTTATCCCATCCCCTGACTCCAGCAGCTGTGGACAGGAGTGCAGGGGTTCTGGGGGAACAACTCACGAAGCCTTGCATCTGGCCATGCCCATCCCAGTCACCCCCTGCCATGAAACCCCACTGTGGTTGCCCTGTCCAGCACAATTCCATGGGATGACGAGGATGCTGGAGTGCAAGGCTGAAGGCAAGGGTCCCTTGTCCCCTGTCCCTGTCCCCAGCTCCCTCTACAGAGCCAGCTGCCACACCAGCTGTGGGGCCAGGTGCCGGAAGCCAACCTGCGCTGGCTTACTCACTGCTTTTAGTTAATTTTTTCACTCTCTGCTTACCCAGGGAACTTCACTTTCTACAAAAATATCCCAGCATGTGTCCCCACTGTGGGGCTGGGGACATGCTGGGCTCAGCTGTGACACGGGGACATGATGGCACCCTCTGTGCCCCCAACCATGGAGTTGGGGGAACATCCAGCAGGGATGTGGGAGCTGGAGGTCACAGCCTGTAGCACCTGTGGATGCACATATAGGTATGTTTGGAAGACGTACGGCCCCGTGCATGTATGTGTGTGTGTGTAGGTGACCTGTATGTCCTGAGCATGCCTTCGCTCGTCCCCTCTGTACCCCTGTGCCACCCCCACCTGGGCGGGCATGTACGATGCTTGTGCGCTCACGTAGGTACCGTAAATACAGCTCGTACCGTAAGTACCGTATAGACACGCACTCATCCGCCCCGCCCGTGCGGCTCAGCACTGCCACCCGGTGGGAGAACGCGGCACTGCAGCCTCCGCCCGACGGCCCCCGCCGACACACAGACACGGACACACGGACACACGGACACACGGACACACGGACACATGGACACACAGACACGGACACACGGACACACGGACACACGGACACACGGACACATGGACACATGGACACGGACACACGGACACATGGACACGGACACATGGACACACGGACACATGGACACAGACACACGGACACACAGACACACGGACACACGGACACATGGACACATGGACACAGACACACGGACACAAGGACACACGGACACAGAGACATGGACACAGACACGGACACACAGACACAGACACACAGACACACGGACACAGGCACACAGACACACGGACACAGACACAGTGACACAGACACACGGACACAGACACAGTGACACAGACACACGGACACACGGACACACGGACACACGGACACACAGACACAGACACGTCCCCCACAGACATGTCTCTGCTCCTCCCCCCCGTGCTGCAGCCCCCCGCAAGTGCCCCCACAATAACCATCCCCCCCAGGAGCCTCATGGACTGCCCAGCCCCTCCCCTATCACCAAGTGAGCCCCAACCCCCAATATCCTCCCCTGGGACAAACCACAAGCCCACCTCCCCCAAACAGCACCCATGGGCGTGTCCCCCCCACCCCAGCCACCCACCAGAACTCTCACCAGCCACAACCACGGACCCGGCCAGGACAGGGTGGAGGTCACAGAGCTTTAATCACAGGGAGCAATGGGTTACATGGGCACTATGAGGTGGAGGGACAGCCCAGGGAACAGGAGGCAGCACCTCAGGAAGTGATGGGACAGGTGACAGGCCACAAGAGGCCCCAGGTTGCTTGAACAGCTATGGCTGGTGGTAGTCCTCAGCATAGTAGAAGTCCCTGGCTGGCTTGATGACAGTGGTGATGTCCCCATGCTGCTCTGTTCCTGGTTCCTAGGACAGTCCCATGGCAGGAGAAGCCTGGGGGAACCCCACACCCCACTGCTCCACACATGACACAGCTAGGGTGGGGTCTTTTCCCATACTCCCAAGCTGGGGAAGGTGCCTGGTGTCACAGTGACTCCAGAAGGGCTCCTGGTGTTACCTGGTGATCATGGTGTCTCATTGTAGGAGATCCAGTGTCTGCAGGAGGGTCACAATATTCTCAGGGACGGTCGTGGGGTCCTTAGGAAGTCATAGTTTCTCATGGTGGGAGAAGTTTGAGTCTCCCCAGGGTGTGTTCCAGGGGGCACAGTGCTCACAAGGTACGTCCCAGTATCCCCAAGGGCACTCCCGGTGTCTTCATGGGGGACCAGGTGACGCAAGAGGGGTCCTGCTGTCTCCAAGGAATGTCTCAGAGTCCCCAGCAGCCTCTCAATGTACCCAGCAGGGATCCCAGTGTCCACAAGAATGGTTACCACGTCCCAAGGGTGGGTCCCAGTATCCCCGGGGGGGGTCCCAGTGTCCCCAGGGTGGTCTCTGTGTCTCATGAGGGGGTCCCAGTGTCCCCGGCACCTGCTGGCACATGTCCCTGCTCCAGAGGGCAGCTCCTTTGCTGCTCAGAGCCCCGTGTGTAGATGACAGAGCAGTACTGACTGCCCATGTCCTCCTGCTGCCCAATCCCTGGTGGGCAAGACTCATGAGGAGGGTTATGGGGCACCATAACTGGGTCCCACAAAGCCTTCCCCAGGTTCTGCTGGGCTCTCCTTGGGCCCCATTGACCACTGGTTTCACTCCTGGTGGGGAAACTGAGGCACAGGGGGCCAGGTGGGGGGTCCTGTTAAAGGGGCCAGTGAGGTAAGTCACTGCAAGACTTTCCAAGCATCCAGCACTGAAGTGGGGAGATGCCAAGAACCTACTGCTGGAGCCCATTTGAAGTTAAGTCCACTGATCCTCCCATTGCTCAGCCCCAGGGACTCATCCCTACAGTTCTCCCAGAAGACTTTAAGAAGCTCCTCATAGCTGATTTTCTGGGGGTCAAAGACCACCCTCAACACCTCAGTGTGTCTGGTCAGCCCTGCAGCCAGAGCCAGCTCTGCTGCAGCCTCTCAACCCTGCCCCAAAACCTCCCACTGCCCTGGAATGGCATGGCTGGAGGGAGGGATTGGGATATGGAGGAGATGCAGCACTGCCCAGAATCCCCATCCCCAAGTGCCCAGCAGGGGAGGAATCCACAAGCATATCCCATACTGGGATAAATCCCTGTCGAGTTTTTCATTTTTATAGATATTGGCAAAGAATAGGAATTTATCTCTAAAATCATTTGGAAAGGAAACCTCTCTCTGTCTCTCTCCACTCTTGTATACAGGAATGTAGGAAACTCTGACTAGAGATGGGTAGTAGTTTTGACAATAATGCCATAATGTTTTTATCTAGGAATGGAACAATCAAGTGCCTGAAATCATAAGAAGAGATGCTGGGGCTGAGGGGAATAGAAAAGGCTCTCTGGCAACTTCTGCCTCCGTTCTCTGCCTGCCCCCAAAGTGCATCACAGCCCCGGAAGAGACATTTGTTATCCAAACTGCCAAAATGAAGACCTGTAAAATCCTAGCTCTGCCTTGTGTTTAATGTGTTTTTACTTCATATTTATGTTACCACAAAAAGCAAGGAAAGAGTAAATGTGACTGGTTCTCTCTATTGCTGTGTGAAAGTTTTTATTTAAGGCTGGTGTATTTATGTTCCCTTTTTTCACTTCAAACTCGGCTTTTCCCCTCCTTTTTTGATGTCTGCTGCATTGGGTGTCACAAGGAGGGCTGGATTCCTCAGCAAGGGTCTTAGGAGTTGGTGCTAATTCTCCTTTTTCTGAAGGTCTATGAAAGTGTGCTACCAAAATGGCTATTTTCTCTGAAAAGCTTTCCCTCAATGACCATAAATGCTCATATGTGTTTTAATCATTTAGCCTGATGTACTAAGAATTTTACTTTCCAAGCAAACACCTTGACCCAAACCCTAAGACTCCTCCCCTGAATACCCGATAAAACCCACGACCCCGAGCCTGCTCCCCCTCTCGGTGCTCAGCCCCCGGCTCTCTCTCCCTCCCCAGCCCGGGGCTGGTGGGGGGAAAATAAAACGGATCCCCCAGCTTAAAAAGGAGGCTCGTCTGTTCCCCTACCGGCGGCTGAACCTCCCTGGACACCAGGGTTACTGTTGCCACACGATGCAATAGCCTACATAATACTAAACTCAGACATTGATTTTGGTTTTCTTTTCTGTAGCTGACTAAGAGGCTAACAGGTGATCACGGCAGACTCATTTCAGGTCCAACATGGGTTCACGGTGCCAGTCACCCAAAAGATATGTCAGGGGCCATGGCCTGGAGATGGGATAGTATGGTACTGGTTTGGAAATTGTTGGGACAGGTTTAACAACTAGCAGAGGGGAAAGAGATGTCCTCTAAGTGGCCTCTTAGGACAGCTAAAGGAAGCAGCTCTACTTTTGATTGCAGACATAGGATGTGCAGTGCAGAACAGTTCCAGGCTGTGTTGTCTAGCGTGTCTTTGGGATCCCTTGGATCAGATATCTCTGCCTTTTCCCCTTGAGGGCCTTATCACAAGTGTCAGCCATCACCTCTAGATTCTCAAATATTCACACTTCTTGGCATGATGCTGATATCATTTGTTCTTTTATGGCGGGCTTGGCCACATCTCAGAGTTGCACCTCAGAAGCATCAAATTGGACTTCTTTTGAGGCCTTGTTCCTGTACTGGCTATACTGTCATCTGTCCTTTCCAGCCTTGTGTTCACACCTGTTCTGAGGCAGCTCCAGCTCCCTTACTGCTGGGGACAGAGAATCCAGCTCCTCTGGGGGCCCTGTGAAGTGCCAGAGCTGTGATGAGGAGCAACCTCATTGCTCCCAGGGTTGAAAATGTCACCAGAGGATAAGGAGTCAGTTGTAGTCATAGAAGAGTCTGTGCTGATGCTGCACATCTCTCAGCACATGCAAAGGTCTCCTGTAAGCAGGTTTGGGAGCTGTCCCAGCCTGTGCAGCAGCACGTTGGAAGCATGTCTCATACCCCAGCTGGCTGAACTTTGGGATCAAAACCTGTGCCTTAACCTCTCACCACCAGCAGGGCAGCCCAAGTGCTTTGCTCCCATCAGAAGCAGCTGAGCAGAGCCGTGCTGGAGAGGGGCTGGGTTTGCCCAGGCTCTGGCAGCAGGTGCTGGACTTGCAGGCCTGAGCTGCCCATGCTTTGTGTTTATGTCAAATGTTTTAAGGAAATTTTAAGATGTTGGTAAAAAAGTGTGGAACTTGCAGCCACTGACATTTCATACTGGTATTTGTATGATGTTTCCTTGAATGTATGTAAAGTACTTTTATAACAGGAGGTTGACGGTACATTTCTGTGTTTGTTAATAAAGGGGTGACCTGGCTATTTTTTTTTTCCCTCTACTGGCTGAATTTAAGCTTTTTCCTGTCTGTCTTGAGGCAACAACAGCATCTCTAATCCAAGCATTGATTTTCTCCTGTCTCTGTCACCAATTCAGCTACAGTCAGGGCAGAGGTAATGGGAGAGCAAACCTGAACACCTGAAGGACAGTCAGCCTGCAGGCCCAGTGCACCTGAGCTCACCTGGGTGCTGCTGGCTTCCCCTTCAGCTTCAACACAGCTACAGAGGCTTTAAAAACCACCTGATCCACTTGTATTGTTGCCTCCAACAGCCCTTGACACTGGTGGGAAGCAGCAGGACTCCTGGAGCCCACAGCACCTCTTCTGCTGTGCTACAAGGGGTGAGTCCCAGGTGCTGCTGGCTCTGGGGATTTGCCTGTTCATGGTGTGTAATGGGCACTGTCCTGTGAACTGGAAAAAAATAATAAAGTCTTTATTTTCTATAGTCAGTGCTTCAGCCTGTTCTCTGCCCCTGTGTCAGTCCCTGCCCCTGTGACAGCCTGAGCCAGGCTTGGCAGCACCAGGAGCATTCAGGGTGCCACAGGACACAGTGCAGCCAGCAGAGCCCCCATGCCCCTGGGGTCCTGGGGAGCCAGTGAGGCAGAGACCTGCTCCTGGGCCCAGGGGAGGCACATGGTGCTTCTTGCACAAATGTTCCTGTTTTCTTTTTTGCTCAAGGCAACGCCTCTGCCACCCTCTGCTGCAGTGCTGCTGGCCTTGGGCAAGGCTGAGCTTACAGGAGCAGCTATGAGACAGCATTTCAGCTGTTCCTCCAGCTGCATCCAGATGCCTTCCCTGGTAAGGGAGTTCTCTCCTGGGATGGGGTGCTGGGAGGGATGTGATGGAGGCGAGGGGAAGGAGCCAAAGGTCAGTGCTGTGGGCATCCAGGATGTGCCACAGCTGCCAACTGGGCCACAGCAAAAGGCAGGGGCTGCTCTGGGGCCTGTCTGGTCTGGGCACCGAGCTGGGTGGAGGCAGCCCCACCTGGGAAGTGATGGGTGTCTGTGCCAGGAGCTGGTACAGCACTGACCCCACTGCTGAGCACATCAACAGCCACCTGTGGCTGAGAAATGCCATGGCCAGCTCCAGCCTGGTCCTGGCCTTGGGAGCTGCCCAGGCTGTGGTGGTGGGAATGACAGCCAAGGGGGCATGTTCATAATAAGCTAGAAGCCCTGATCCAGCCTGCAGCCACTCCTCCCAGCACAGGCCTCCTTCCCCATCCCTCCCTGAACAGAGTGATAACAGGTGAGCTTTGACCTTAACACCAAAACTAACACAAGGAGGAAAATCCTAGCTGGAAACAGAAAGATCAGGTAGCCACAACCATGGAAGAAACAATTTCTCCCTGCCCCACCACCCCTATCCCTGCACACCAATGGCAACAGCAGGCACAGGAGAGGCACAGAGAAAACAAACCAGTGCTCTTGTTTTCATTTTTCTTTTTTGAAAAAAAGTAATAAATAACAAAAAAAGCTGAGACAGCAGTGCAGCCATATGCCACAATGTGCTGAAGTCACCACAAACACCTGGCTTTCCTTGAGGGTACAGCCACGGGAGCCATGCTGACTGCCGTGGGACTCATGGGCTGTTTCCACATCACCCCTGGTTCCTGCCAGGTCGCTCCAGCTGTCCAAAACTACGGCATGAGAGGCACAACCAACAAAATTACCTCCCTGCTCATGTCCCTTTAGAGCAGCTGCCCTCAGACAGCAGACTCCACTGCGGCAGCCCCATTCAGGAAGTGCTGCAATGCTGGTGGGGACAAGGCAAAGTGGGTCTGGGCCAGCCACTGCATCCTCCTGTTCACAAGGTCTGGTTCCAAAAAGGAGCGAAACTCCACCTCCTCACTCCCTCCTGTGGCATCCACCTCGTCGCATCTGCCTTCCTGCTGCACCTGCACGTTGGGGTGCAGCCACTTGTAGTAGGTGACCCTCAGCCCCAGCCCCAGCAGGTAGCAGGGCAGGGCAGCAGACACCACGGGGAGGAGGTACGAGTGCTCCTCAGAGGGAGCCCGGCCCCAGAGCCAGGCAAGGGCCAGCAGCGTGCTGTCCACCAGGATGAAGCCGTGGTAGATTATGCTGCGGTACAGCGTCCTGCCCTGTGCCACGTTGAACCAGCTGAAGTAGAGGATCACAGCCACCACGGCCCGGTAAAGCTGCTCGGGGCCCGGTGATTCCATGAAGTCCGTGCCCTGCAGGCTGACCCAGAGGAACATGGCCAGCCACACGAGTGGGAAGTGGACAGCCACACCATAGGGCCAGAGCAGGGCAAAGAGGGCAACCACCAGGATGCGGGGGCAGATGAGGAAGAGGTTCCATAGGAAGTAGATGATGGAAGAGCCCAGGCTCAGCTCGTACTTGTCCTGCAGGAAGGAGCGCAGGGACTGGTGGTAGTCCAGCAGAGACCAGGACACGCACAGGAATGCGGTGCCCATCCCCAGGCCTGCAAACACAGAGGTGAAAATGCTGAGGGGGGACCGAGGGGTTCAAATCTCTCCCTGCTCACCACTGCTAAAATGAGTTTCTCCCCAGCTTAAAAAGCAGCTGCTGTCAGCGCCAGAGCATCAGCACCTGCATCTCTTCCCTGACCTTCTGCCCTCCCCGAGGACAAGGAGGCTGGTGCCTGGCCTTGCTCAGAAGATGGGGAAGAAGTGCTGGGATTGAAAGGCTCTGCAGAGCCTATCTTCCAGGCATGGAAGCCCACGCAGGTGGGTGAGTTCTGGCTCCCACGTTGTTGGTCTCCCCATTTCCCTGCAGTGACACCTGCTCCCCACCTCAGGAAGGGCACCACAGCACCTGCTCAGCAGCCTGTGCTTCATCCATACCAACATCAGTACCTCCCTACTCCCCAAAAGGTGCCTGATTACCCACCTGACCCTAGCCTTTCCTGGGGCACATAAGAGAATGACCACAGTGGTCCACCAGCTTCACACTCCCACCCCAAGCCCAGCATGATCCATTGGGGCATGTGAGTGCAGAACAGGGGTCCACCCTATAGTGTGACATGTCAAAGGAAGGAGTAACATGGGGGCAGAATGACACTACAATTGTTCTGCTAGGTCCTCCAGCCCCTGGACAGCCTCTCTGATCTGCCCCATCCAAGCCCACTCTGACTGCAAGCCTGTGCCCCCACAGCCCCCTCCCTTGGCCCCAGACCCCTCACCTTGGGAGAGCTCAGCCTTGTTTGTCCGCAAGATAATGTAGAGGAGCAGGGTGAGCTGTGGGGTGTTCTCCAGGAAGGTCTCAAAGAGACGCAGCATGCTGATGTCGTGCGAGAGGAAGGCCATGTGTCTCTGCTCATCCTCATCCTCTGCCTTCGCCCAGCACACCCTCCAGCCCACCTTCAGAGCATGGAGACACCTGTGTGGAGACACAGCTGGTGGTCAGGGGCCATGCAAGGCACCACACACCTTGGTCCCCACGCTGCCCTGACAGGTCAACAAACTCCTGACAGGACAACAAATCCCACTGATGTATACCCAAACCCCTCCCTGTCCAAACCACACACCACAGTAGCCTCACCATGCCCAGCCATGGGTGAAGTGCAAGTGTAAAAAACTGAGCATCGACCTCAGTGGAGCTGCTTGGATTATTCCCTTTCCCCGGCTCGGCCTCGCTGCTCCCCTCAACTGCGGGGAGCGCCAAGGCCCTGATGAGGCTTCGGGGCGCTGTTCCGTTTGTCTATAGAGAGCAGCGGCAACAGCACCGGGAAACAGAGGAGAGCCGGAGACAAACTTTACTTGCAGGGACACAGGTGGCTCCCACCGACACACTTCATCCGGCTCCAGCCGGGGCCTGGGCCGAACCGCTCAGCGCGGCTGCCTCTCGGCCCTCCCGACAGCCGAGGCACCGCTCACCCCCATCCCCGGGTGCCAGAAGGGTCCGAGCGGGTCAGGCACCCGGGGGGAGGCTGGGGCGGAGCGGGGGCCGGGGAAGCGCGGGAACTGCCGTACCTAAAGAAAAAGCCGAGCTGCAGGAGGTGGAGGGCGGCGAGCAGCGCCACGGGCACGGCGGGGCGCAGGGCGGGCGGGTCGGAGCGCAGCCAGAGCCAGCTGCAGGCCTGGGCGGCGGCTGAGGCGGCGGCGAGCAGCGACAGCGACAGCGCAGCCCAGCCGGGGTGGCCGCGCCGCGCGTACTCCGCCGCCACCCACCCGTCCATGCACAAGTCCAGGGTCGCCGCCGCCGTCCCCGCCGCCGCCAGCGCCAACTGCAGCGGCCCGAAGCGCGGCGGGGCAGCTCGCGGAGACATCGGGACCCCACAGCCGGGCCCGGAACCGGCGGTGGCGGCGCCGGCACAGGCCGGACCCACCCCCTGACACGGCCCGCCCCGGGCCGGCGGCCCTCGCTCCACTCCCTCCGCCCTGGGCCCGGCCCGGCTCCGCACACTCCGCCCTGGGCGGTGCCTCGGGCGGGGGTAGGGGCGCTCCGGGCCCCTTCCCGGGAAGCAGCAGCCGCCCCTGCCCGCTCCTCCCGGCCGCAGCCCCGCGGGACCCCCGCGCCCCACACGTCTTCCGCAGCGGTTCTGCTACAGCCGGGTAAAGCCACCCCGAGCCCTGCAGCCCCGAACCCGCAGTCCCTCCACAGCCCCCGGCCACGCTCCGCCGTGACAGGCAGTTCTGACCCGCCGGCTGCTCGGCAGGGCCGGGGCCCGAGGGGCTGAGCGAGGTCCGACCCCGGGAGGAGGCGGGGTGGAGGTGCCCGGGTGCTCGGAACGGGGGAGGGCTGCTCGGACGCTGCCCTTCTCTGCCTCTGGCTGCTCCCCCCAGCCCGCCCTGTTGAGCGGCACCTTCGCTCGCTCTGGCCCCGCCGCAGAGGGTCAGGGTGGGCTGGGACACCGGGTGTGCTCCGGGGACAGCCTGGGTAGGACAGGCTGGAGCATCAATCCAGCCAGCATAGCGCCACGCGGGGCTGGGGGGCCCTGCCTTCATCCACCCTCAGCACCGCCAGCACAGGATTGTTATCCAATTGTACAGCCGCTCTCCTGACTGCAAGCAATTCCACTCTTCACTTCCAAAAATCCTCAGAGATTTTCTCCCTAACCTGCACAGGTCCTACGAAAAGGTAATTACAGGACTTTTAGCTTCTAGGTATGCTGAACTCCATAGCCAAACATTCACCTGTTACACCCCTACTGCATGATTTATCCACAGAGGTGCACCACAGGCTACAGCTGGGCCACTGAACCAAGCAGGATACTGGGATTTGCCCCAGCAGTAATTCCTGGCAGAACAGAGCAGAGGCCCTGGGTCTCCCAGGCATCTCCATGGATATAACAAGGAACTGCTTTTGCAAAGCTAGGTCACTTTTTAAGTCCCAGGCAACAGAAACTCTACCCTACCCTTGCAGCTCCTGGACACCCAGAGCTCACCAGACTGTGAGCCCTCTGCGCACATGCTGCTATTCCAGCAGGCCCCGTGTCCCTGGGCATTTAGCAAGCTGTGACTGAAGGACAGGTCAGCACAGCACAGCACAGCAGCTCCCACCTAACAGGCAACAAATGCAGTTCAGTGTCTCAGCAGTTCTGCCTGTAAGATCTGGGTTTTGCTTTTCAGGAACACCTTCACCACGAAAGCTGAAAGCAGTGGTTCCTTCTGTAGGAACACCTACACCACACATGTGAAATGCTCCTGAATAGTCATGACTCTTGAACCACTCCTATTACAAGTGCAGAACAATCACCAGCCAGATCTGTTTCCTATGACAGGAAGCTCACCACTGACTGCAGGGACAGTAACATCCTTCACCAGCCATCCTGCAGCCTCCTGAACAAGGCAGGGGGTGAGAGAAACAAATTCTTTCTCTCTCAATTCACCACCAGTATCAACGTATATCCTGTTTTTCTGTTATGCTTTAAAAAATGGTTTAAAGAATAAAACCTTGTTTCACATGGTGTAATTAATTTGAACTTCAGCTAAAGCACAGCATGCATGCATTTTGGCACAGGATGGCATATTCTGAGCTGGAGGAGACCCACAGGGATCCTTAAGTCCAACTCCTGGCCCTGTACAGGACACCCCAACAATCCCACCCTGAGTGTATTGTCCAAACAATTCTTGAGCTCTGGCAGCCTTGGGGCCATGAACCCTTCCCTGGGGAGTCTTGTTTTGGTGGCAGAAATGGTTCTGGCCCTATTTGGAACACTGATACACGTTGTTTTCTTTAGTAGTACAATTATTTAATTTCTTACTGGCCATTCACTTCAATTTGAACCTTCAAAGTAAAAAGCTAAGGAAAAAAATAAGGATAGTTAAACTGAAAATATGAGCTGTGCTTTTATCCCCAGGTTTTGTAAAAAGCAGTTTTCTTCTTCAAGGCAGAAAAGCTTCTAGAGTCACATGTGATGCAAGGTTCCCCAAGTTTTATTGTAAAAGCTCAAAAGCTCTAGTAACAAGATCAGCTCTAGTACAAGTATAGATTTAAATGCACAAACTAAACAATAAAAACATCTTCTCATGATTGCTGTACATTAGTGGAAGATTACTCTTGGCTACCCACTTTGTAACAAAAATGGAATGGAAGCTGAGTTAGGAGAAACAGTTCTAGAAATAAAGGACAAATCATAAAGAGGCTCTTCCTTCTAACAGGCACTCTCTAAGGAGCCAAAAACAAGTGAAAGCTCTGAAGCTTTGAGGAGCTGTTTTCCCATGTCTGTTGATGCTTTCAGTCACATGGTCACAGCACAGAATCAGGTCCAATTACCAGAATCACATACATTCTGCTCATCCTTGAATTCCAAGGAGTGGCCATTCACCGAGTAACCAGCACTTCCCACAAAGAGCAAAGGTCACCCTCCATGCAACAGAGCTCAGCAAGGTATCTTGAAACATGGACAGACATTTGCTTGGAACTAAAATCAGATGGAAAGAACTTTACTCAGCATCCGTTGATTTATAGTGATCATCATCCACCGTGGAGTAGATGTGTCCCTCGCTGCTGAGGAATTCCACAGCTTGCCTTGAAGAAAAATCCCACAGCAATTAGTTAGCAAAGGGAGGTAAGTCACCACCTCTCTGCCAGATAATTCCCATTTACAGACCCCATCCCCATAGTTCCCTCCTGGCAGCTGCTCTTGGTGTCTATGTTTTGTGGGCAGTGTGACACAGGAAGTTTCTCCCAAGCTATGGCAATGTGCCCCCTCTGAAGCTCAGACTGCTGGAGTCCCCACTCTGCACTTCCTAGGTAGTACCCACCACTCTGCTTCAGGGGGGACAGAACATACAAAGGTCATGGAAGGTAATGACTACTTTTGGAAGTCTTAAGAAGTTTTAAGAGACAGTGAAATAGAATAGAATAGAATAGAATAGAATAGAATAGAATAGAATAGAATAGAATAGAATAGAATAGAATAGAATA
>VZUI01044348.1:0-81622 GCA_013401135.1 Cettia cetti | reverse complement strand
TATTTTATTTTATTTTATTTTATTTTATTTTATTTTATTTTATTTTATTTTATTTTATTTTATTTTATTTTTTTATTATTATTTTTTTTTTTTTCTTATTTTTCTGAATCTTTTTCAGAGCCAATGCTCATTAGCATTAACACAAGGTGATGTGGCCAAGAGCAGGCTGATTCATTCTTCAGTATTGCTTGGAAAAAATACCTCTTGCTGTCTGATAAAGGAAAGTCACAGAGCAACAAAATGCAGCAGCAGCAAGGCAAGACCAATTGGTCCCATTTCCCAAAAAGTGGAAACTTGAAGAATGATGACCAGGACCGACCACAGCAAGACTGAAAAGATGTGTGGTTCTCTGGGGTGTTTTTCAAAGTATGACACATACTGTGACAAGCCTACTTTTTGCCTTCAAAAACTTGCTCTGCTGTGCGTCTTGGCCAGTGATGCATGGGAAATGCTGTCACGCCTGCCTCGTGCTTGTACTGCATGCAGAGAGAGTTGAAGAGTGGCAGCTCCTGATGGTGCAGCAAGTCTGGAGCCCATCCAAGCAGAGGCTGCTTTGCATCAGTAAGAACACCTGGGAAATGGAGCCAAAGGAAGTGCAGAGCTTGCTCCCACTACAAAAGGCTGAGATACAGCTTTCTTTTTATCTCATGGATGCCATGAAATCCAGATTGTGAAGTAGACAAGGAAACTTATTTCTTGAACTATAGTTTTTGCAATCTAAATTAAGAAGACCTGGGCAAGAACTTCACTGTTACCTACATTTGATAACATCACATCATGAAGGGTAGAGCCTGAGATGTGTTAAGGACTCCATCATCCAGCAGTAGCCTGCCAGGAGTCCAGTTCCACGTGGCATGACCCACAGATCCAGCCCTCCACTGGCTGGGTGAGCACCCACGGTGTGGGTGGACTCTGAACATGCCACTGATGATGTCAGTCTAGTCACTTTAAAAATGAGTGTTTCCCCCTAGGAAAGAAAATAAGCACAGCTGACATTAGTGAGCTTCCATTTCAAAGTTTAATTGGGAAAAGTGCCAAATCAGCCCAACACTGAAAAATCTACAACAGATGACATGGTGGTCAGTGTGATGCAGTTAGTGGAAATGTTCTTTATTCTCCAGAAGTGTGCATAGAGGTTGCTAAATTTTAAGGGAATTCTGCAGGCATTTAGTGAGGAGTTAGGTTCTTATTCATAACACTGATGTGGGTGAGGAGGTGGCTGGCAAGATGGTCACCTGGCACTGAAAGGCATCTGCTTCTCTGTAAGAGTCCCTCTTAAGATATCTTCAAAAAAGGATAGAAAATTTTGTTTTTTATAAGTCCACCTAGAATCTTGGCATGATGAAATTAACTGATGATGTTTTTCAGATATAAAGGAATTCTTTTGTTTCTTTTTCTTTTAATTAATAAAAATAAATAAAACAATCTTCTAGCACACACATGGTAATACATTTTCAAAGCAGGTTCAGTAAGTGGAGAGAGCAATCAAACTATTCAGTTAAAGACTCTCAACATTTCGATGTAAGCTGTGTCAAGACAGGCCCTTGCATGTATCCAAACACAGATGTGGTACATCAGCAGGTACAGCAAGGCTAGAGACTAACTCCTTTGCCATGAGTGGCCACTATCCATAGGGCTTTGAGAAAAAAGACCATCTTAA
Source organism: Cettia cetti (assembly GCA_013401135.1). Taxonomy (NCBI): domain Eukaryota; kingdom Metazoa; phylum Chordata; class Aves; order Passeriformes; family Sylviidae; genus Cettia; species Cettia cetti. The sequence continues at coordinate 79,962 of VZUI01044348.1, read as the reverse complement.
GCAGCAAGAATTTCAAACAACTTGGAATTTATGAGCTTTGGAAATGAAGTCCTAGCCAGTGTATTTTAAGACCGTGCTTTGCTCTCTGCAGCGGGCCATACAAGGCAAATGAATTCTGACATAACACATCCCAAAAGAGTTGTAGCTGTACTAATTGCATTCCCATACTATAGGGAGTGCAATCCCATACATTGCACCCCACAAAAAAAAGGATGTTAAGGTACTTGAACATATCCAAATGAGGGTTACTGGGCTTGTGGAGGGGCTGGAATGCATGTCTTCTGGGAAGTGACTGAGGAAACTGGGTTTACCCAGCTTCTAGAGGACCAGGCTGAAAGGTGACCTTATTGCTCCTTACAGCTGCCTTAGGAAATGGAGAGGGAGATGCTGAGCCTGTGTACCAGAGACAGTGTTGGAGTCCAGGGCATTCCTTTGAATACCCTGGACAGACAGAAACCTGAACAAGGGGGGGTTGGAGACCCTGGTACAGAGCCTGGAAGGACAATGGCTTTGACTTAAGTCCACGGAAAAGACTTCCAACACTGAGAGAGGAATTACAAGCCACAAAGGGTAATAAAAGGTAATGTAGTTTTTCACATTTGGGTTCTTAGAATAGGGGTGAATGGGGACAAGATGGAGGAATCTGGGTGGTGCCAGATTCTTCTTCGTCTCCATCTTCTGCTGTGATGGTGGCACAAAGTAGCTTTAGAGGGATTGGGTCAGTCACACCAATATCTACCTACTATACTGTTTAGTATAGTAGGTAGATATTGGTGTGAAATTGTAAATAATAAACACGTAATGATCTGTTTAAAAGACGATGAGCCCCCGTACGGGGGAGAGTCTTCGCCTGATGCCCGTGCTGTGAAGACCTTGGCTAGGCTCAGAGCAGAAAGAAATGATAAGAAATAATAAACAACACAAAAAACCTTGAAAACTGAACATCTGAAGACTCTGTGTTGTTCCTGCGTCTGGCTTGGGGCTTTTCAGAGGGCAAAGGACTCTAAACCACCCAAATCTCAGGAAACCAGCCAAACCCAAGAAGACAGGACACCTGGGAATGTTTCAAAGGATTTCCAGGGCAGGTTCAGATGAAACAGTTTTGATAACGTAGGGGTGGATGTCTTCATTATCACTGAGCAGTGCTTACACAGCACCAAAGCTCTTCCTGCTTCCCACCCCATCCCACCAGCCAGGAGGCTGGGGGTGCACAAGAAGATGGGATGAGATACAGCCAGGACAGCTGACCCCAGATGACCAAAAGGATATTCCATAACATACAGCATCATGCTCAGGATATAAAGCTGAGGAAAGAAGGAAGGGTGGGACACTGAGAGTGATGACATTTGTCTTACCAAGTCACTGTTACTCATGATGGACCTCTGATTTCCTGGGGATGGCTGAACACCTGCCTGCCCATGGGAAGTCGTGAATTAATTCTTTGCTTTCCTTGGCTTTTGTGTATGGCTTTTGCTTTACCTCTTAAACTGTCTTTATCTTAGTCTATGAGCTTTGTCACTTTTACCCTTCCAGTTATTTCCCCCACCCCACCATGGAAGGAGCAGCTGTGTGGGGTTAAATTGCCATTTATGGTTAAACCACAACACCTACCAAAGTTTTCAGTAAGGCATATTTTAAATTCTTAAATTGGTCTTAAATTTTCACATAACAGTGTTAGCTATAGAGATTTTTATGTTTCAGCATGTGCCTTAAAATATTGGATTTTTACTACAATCAATATTTTTTGGAACAATTTATCTGCTGTTATACAACCTGAAAGACTAAGTTCACAGTTTAGGATTCAGATGCTATTTTATATAAGAATAGTAGCGGTGGGTAACATTGCTAATTAAGCACAAACAAATGTGTTTCAGAAGAGCCCTCTTTTCTCTGTTCTTGAACAGAAATTCTTTGATATGTTCTTTTAACAGAAGTAATGACTGGGAATTCAGAGAAATCTACAGCTTCTCAGAAGGCAGAGAAGTTTGTGGTTCCACTGAATTTTAATTAAAAATAAATAAAATATTATATTGGGTAATGAATGCCAGCAGAGTGTGAGCTTTTGCAGAGTTTAAGGAACAACATCTAAAATTCTAAAGAAGTTCCTATTCACTAGTCATTGGAATTGTATAATTATCTTTATAAGGTTAAACAAAGGAACAATATAATAGAATAAAAACATATTTTTTTCTGAAACCTGTCACAAAATAAAGAAATATTACAGGGTTTAAAGATAAAATATTACTGACCTAAAGGTAAAATGTCTGTCCCTTGCAATACTTGAGCTTTTTAGATGGCTTGCAGTTACAGCAATGATCTAATGAAATGTGTGAATTTCTTTAAGGAGATGGAACAATGTTGGAAAACTCTCCCAGAGAATCTCAGAAAGCCACAAAATCAAATTAATTTTTTTTTCTGTTTTTCTTCTCTATGTGGGATGGATTCTACCTGCTGATGCTAAAGGGAATATAATAACTAGGTATTTTAGAGCTCTTTCATCATTAATACCCTGAGGGAAGAATCAAACACTCCTTTCCTAAAAATATCACTTAATAAACAGACCAGTTTTCTGGTACTAGAAATTCCATTTTGAAGCCTTCAGAATAACAATGTGGGCTTTTTAATGAGATTTAACAGCTAATTACACAAATTAATTGAAATATGCCCACAAAACTTTATGGTCTGTAATGGCAAAAGGACTGCCTCCACAAGCAGGTGTGTAGGTCAACCTATTAAGGTTTCTGTGCATGCATACATAAATACATAGCTGTAGGTATATATATCCTTGAGAGAAGACATTTATGCAAGATCCATTTGATCATTGCTCATAAATTACTGCTTAGGTCCAAGGATTTTATTTATTTATTTATTTGTACCTGTTTTACTCTAGCATACTGCAACAAGAGTGCAAGACATATCCTTTTTTTAAAAAAAAATACATAGTACCCCATACCATAGCATGCCATCTAAACTGCAGAGCAATAGCTCATTTCTCATCACCTATTGTTATGACTTGAGTAGTTTACTTTTTCATCATCTTTCTCATGTAAGTAAACAAATTATCTTTGCCTTACAGAATACAGAGTGAATTTTGCTTGACACGGTATATGAAGTTCATAAAATGAAAGCAGAGAAAAATACCAAATATTCTTCAGGTTCATATGCTTAACATCTTTCTGTTATTGTGAATTATGTTGTTCATCTTATGATTGTACCTAAAGACCTCATCAAAATCATACAAATGTTCTTTGTCTTAGAGCAGGAAAACTCCCTGTTTTGAGTTGGTTTTTTTTGGGTTTTTTTTTGTTTCTTTGTTTGCTATTTTGTTTTGGTTTTTTTCAAAAACTGACTGCAATTGGAGAAGATACATCAAAGAAATGGTTGCTAAACTTTAGGAAACTAAAAGCTTAATTAATTTGTAGGCTGATAAAGATTTTGTTAAACTTTTTAGAGTTCAATAAAGAGGTGAGGATGGCATAGAGCTGTTCAGGTTTAGTTAACAGGATCAGAAGAAAAGGCAAAGGAAAATTAAACTGGAGAATGAAAACAGAAAAGACCACAATAAAAGCAGAAAACAGAAACATAAAACCATTGCATAGTACAGAACAACCTTGACATTCCCTTTCCTTTTTAGAATGGATTTTCACAAGAAAAAAATTAATTTCAGGTCCAAATCTGGTAAGTAAATTTCCAGTTCTGAGCTAATAAAAACATTATTATGTCTAATTATGCTTACAGTTTTTAGGATTTTATTTAAACCATAAAATATTGTATTTCTTTTGTAAAACATCATCTGTATCTCCAGTAACATCCTATGACTTTACAAATGCAGGAGGCATAGAAGATTTTTGTTGGGCAGACAACATTCTTGCTTTGATTTGATAATTTTCTCATGTGTGGGTTTGGTTTTTTGGGTTTTTTTTACATAACTAGGTGCTACAAAGCCCATACTTTTATCTTTGGAAAGTGTTTTAAAAGAAGTAACATCTAAGTTCCCAAAGAACTTAAGTGCAAAGTATTTCTTCAATGAGGAATTTCATCTAGGAGCTCAAAGATTTCCTGTTGCAAAGATGATGATTTTCCTGCTCAACTTAAAATTATGAATCACTCTTCAAAAACCTGGAATAGAAAATGATCCTTTAAAATAGTTTGAAGATGCTTTTTGAATATCTTTGACATCCACTTGATTTATTTTTCTGATTCAGATAAACTGCCAACTGACTTCTTTTCTTTCTCTGGAAACTACGAACACAGTGATTGACAAAGTTAGAGGAAGAAGAAGATCTATTAAGTATAGAAGAAAATATTCATTAGCATACTGGATATGAGAATCCCAGCCAAATATGTATTTTCTAGGAGTGCATCCTTGATGGATCAATGTTTTTTATCTGGAAATATTCTAGATGGATACCTAATGAAGTTATCCTCTGGGCTCATGGTGCTGTTAGCTGAAGCTTGGCAGAATGCTTGTAAGGAGTACATAGATTACATTCTTAAATGCTATCAGACATGAATCATAGAGCCACTAATATGACTTTTTATCAAATGGATGTTTCTTTTTATTGAAGTTGGTTTACTAAAGAAGTTTACCTCACAAAACATTGCATTTTTTTCAAAAGTTACTGGATATGATACAAATTCCACTGAAATATTTTGAGTCTTTAGATGAAACTGAGATATGTCTGATTTCCTTACAAACATTCAATGTGTGAATCTAATCAACTGATCACTTATTTTTTTCTTGCATCTGTAATTTGTGTAGGTCAGGTGTTGTTTGATATCATACACTCTAAATTGTACACAAATATATGCATACATGCATTCTAGTAGAAGGAGAACATCTATTTCATAAAAAATCAAGAGGAACATTAACTTTTCTTTCTGGAGAACCATGAAAGTCCCTGAATAGGGATCTCTTCAACCATTTTATTATCTATTTCTTTTCTGATGGAACATGTTTAATTCAACAGCACTGTTAAAGACTCTGTGGAAATATACCTCTTTTCTCTTCTCTTGAAGCCTTGCTTAGCCAGATCTTAGTAGTTTATGAAATCAGTAGACCAACCTGAATAAAAAAGACTATCATAAATTATTATTTGTTTAAAGGACTTTAAAACAAGCCAATAGTTTTTAAATTAAAAGAAGATCTAATCCATGAGGATATGATCCATACTGCTAATAAGTCTGATGGAACACAGAATAATTATAGGGACAACCTTTAAATAAGTAACTTATTTTTTCAGAAATCCAGGCAGCAGTACTGTAATTAGAGGTCCAGAAGCTCTAAGGATATTAAAAATTTAAGCATGGAACCAGCTACCTTTGCAGTGTCTGTTTGCTAGCAGCCTGTTCTGTGAATTGAATCAATATACAGTCTCTGTATAAAGATTTTAAGTACATCTATAATTTTATTTTTTATCAAGGGTAATAGTTCTATTAAAAAAAAAAAAGTTTTCTAAGTAAAAGAGAATAAATAATGTGCACAGGAAAAAAAAACCAAACCAACCACTCCTCTAATTTTGTTTGAAGATTATTTGTTTAAATAGCCTGATATCACTGAATGTCTTTTCTTTCATCCTTCTGCTGAACAGTTCAGATGAGCAAATTCATACTCCACATGCTATTGATTAATTATTCCCTGTTCATAGTTATTGCTTCATCTTTGGGCAGTTTGGCTAATCAATTTGTTATGTATATAAGGACTATGTGAATAAAACTTGCAAGAAAGGTATTAATGTATGGAAATAATATAGCATATAAAAATGCAAAAGAACTAAATACCATATTCCTATGGACATTAATAGTAGGATTTTTTTTTCTTTACTACAACCTCTCAACTGATAAATTTTTGAAATACTAAAAAATTACAGGACCTCTAAATACACAGAAAATTATGAAGTCCTTGAGATGGCTTTCTTGTTGTTTAGAAAATATTATCCTTGATGTTTTATTTTAATTTATTACTGAATAATTTCTTCCAAGCATAAAAGTTGCTATTTGTGCAAGATATATATATATATATGTACTATTTACACCTAACGATTTTTTTTTCCTGATGTGTCTGTGTTTTAAAGAAACCCAAAGTAAAATCTCTTGGACAATTTTCATAATCTGTTCCTCAGAGTACCTGTAAATTGTTTTAATTGAACAGGACTGTGTATGCACCCATATTATAGTTGTTCTCTGTTTCACAAAATGATGAATTCTGTCATCTGCTAAGTAGCATTTTTGTTGTACTGAATGATCTTGTTCACCTCAATAGGACATGTAAGTATGTGCTCAGCTTTCTGCTGAAACTAGTGTATATCATGAATGTCAATGAAATCAATTTATTTGAATTGCATTAAGGATAGACAATTCACTACATTCCAATTATTCAGAAATTATTTCAATCCACAGTTTCCAATTTCTGAAAAAATACATCCCTTTAATATCATATAGTTATTGCCTTACTTGTACGTCATCAATCTCTCTGTAAAATCTTTAGAGGTCTATCTTTATTTAATTTAGTATTTAATGCAAAGATATGTGAAGACAATATTTAGGTGTGCAGGTGTTTTATATAATCACACAATTATGTATTTTGTCACAGTTCTTGAAAATATTACAGGATTTTATAAGGGGGAGAGCTAACATTTTTTGGTTCCTTTATTCAATGTGATGCCTGAGAAACTTAACATTTTTAAAACCCCAGTGGTTTACAAGATTCTTTCTCTAGTGACAGTTGTCTTTACATAAGTCTCTTGACACCGGAAAGCAAGATGGTTTTCTAAAGCATCAATTTAATTTCAAAACTCTAGACTTTCTTTTAAATAATAAATTTATTTTATTATAAAACAAATCATAGCTACATCCAGTATTTAAAGTATAAAATAATCTAAATTTTAAGTATTTAATTGAGTTCTGAAAGCTCTCAAGTTTATAGAGTGGCACTCTGCTGCTATGGATTTTTTTATTGGTCATTGTCCAGAGCAATGGAAAAACATAATTTATATTTAGTTAACTCTTTATCTTGAAAACGCTGATATTAGATTTCAGTGCATCTCAGCACAGCAAGAAAAACTTATTATCTACATATTATACACTTGTTCTTTTGCTCTAGTAACGTAGGTTTCATGTCTCACATTATGCTTGATTCAGTATGTGCCAGAATACACTTTAATTAAGCAGATGAACATTTACTGAGCTGTATGTAAGTATTCATTGTACAATGGAAAAAAAATAACATGGCATTAATGCATGCTCAGCCCATTGCTATCATCCTGAAAGAAGACACAGTCATATTAAACACAGGAGATTGTGAGGTTTAACAAGACCTCTAACTGCCTGGAAAAGCTTGTTGTAGGAGAGAACAGTTGTTCTTTGATTACAGTCTTCAGAGAAGCAGTTCTTTGAACTCATACATGGCTTGATTATCATTAGAACCATATTTTTATGTGCTGTGTGCATTCTTACCATCTTCAATTTACTGTAGAAATTCCTATTTTAGTCTATGGAATCTCACAAAGAAATGAAGATACTCTTATTCAAGTTGAAGGAATTTCATGGTACTTCATTCAGGAACAACATAATATTGCTTACAAGTCCATATTCTGACTCCTTTATCTGTATAGGAAATTTAGGAATAAAAATCTGATTATTCTGATGATTGTAAGATCCTGGACTGAAAATAAAAGTAGACTAGAAAATGTTATTATTTAAAAGAAACATGGCAAAATGAAAAGTTAATTGGTATGCCTAGGCTGATTAATATCTGTGTTATTTTATTATTATGGAATCTGAAAATTTATATTGGATTTACCAGATGCAACTGGTAAAAGTAATGGAAGATATATTTTCATATAGTTTCACCAGTAACTGCATTCATAATCTGCTTTTAAGCAGAATATAACAAGATCCTGTTAATTCCAAAAGTGGGAAACCAGGAAAAAATGAGGACAGGAAAAAAAAGTAAATTGTGTGGTCATATTCCTGTATTTGTTGAAAACTTTTCATTTTACAAATATATTGGAAAAACTATTCATAGGTGTCTATCTTTGCTATTGAACTGGGAAGCTGTGTTTAGACTGATGTTTATAGCCAGTATTAAGTAACAAATCAAAAGTATGTATTGGTGATTGTACTGGTTTTAGAAACTCACTGGAGAAAAATGCTCAAGCCCCACCCCTGGGAGGAAACCAAAGAAAACAACACTGTGAGAGGTTAAAAATGTTAGAGTCACAGTTCTACTGAAGCAAAACTCACAAATAATACAGAGAAAAACAGTTTACCTACAAAATGAGCAAAGGCCAAACCCCACCTGGGCCTCCACCTCTCAGGCAAAATCAAAATTGCCACGTGGTTGGGAGATCAGAGAAAGCTATTGGATCTGAAGGGATTTACCATCTGAGGTGCTGGTGTAGGGCCCAGTGCTCAGTGGCCAGCAGAAGCAGTGGAGGTCTCGGGTGGGCAGGGCTCCCTGAACACCAGGGTGATGCCAGCAGCAGCCACTTCTCAACCCAGCCAGCAAAGCCCTTCTGCTTCTGCCTGCTGCCCCAAAGAGACAGTCCATCAAGGTAATGTTGATGGGTGTGGAATGTCAATTTGGTCACCACCACAGAGTGCCAGCCTTTGCCTCCTATCCCTCTGGACAATGATGAAAAGAACTCAGGATGTATATCACAAATGGAGGTTTGAACAATGAATCTAAAAACATTTCCAAAAGCGATTTCCTTCAATGAAGCTGATGCTTTTGTAGAAATTACATGTATCACAAGGCAATCTTCAAAGAAACTGCAAATAATGTATAAATATCTCAATGTACAGTAAGTTCTGGTGAGTGAGTGGGTTTGTGTTTTTGTGGGTTTTTTTTAACGTACTAGAGGCAGGTATAAAAGGAATCATAGCTTGAAATTATAAAATCTAGTGAAATTGGAAATAAAAGGTATAATTTTTGAAGAAGGAAAGATCCAATTAAATCAAGTAGAAAATGGTGTGGAGCCCCAGTCCTCACTCAGCAAGTTTATTTTAAAAAGTCTTGAGGTACCTTGATGCCTTGGGAAGTCTGACCTGGAACAGAGACTAGGCAGTGCTAAGAGAATAAAGTAGGTAATTATTAAAAGGCCTTTAAGGATACACTTTGGGCAGTACAAGAGCCTGGCCAGGGCTACACCCAAGGTGGACCCAAAATGGTCACAAAATGAATGACCGGTCATGAGGCCTCACACTTTTATAAGTTTTGGTCCATTTGCAGTTTGGGGTTTAATTGTCCAATTTCAGCTTCAGATTATGAAGTCCCATCCTTCTTGTTTTCTCTCTTTAGCCCACTGTTTATGCTTTGTGCTTTCAGGCCCAAAACTTGTACCTGTTGTCCTTGATCTTCAGCAGGAAAAGGATTTGTTTTGTCTACTTACTCTGGGAAGAGAGCTCACTAACACTTAATATGAGGCTCAGAACTACACACCTACGCAGCACAGAAGCTGAAAAACATGAAAGCTACAACTTAAGGCATCAACCTGAGGTGGGTGCATGGGAGAAATACAATAACATTCTCAGGAGGTTAAAAAAACAAACTTTATTGGCTACCTTCGGAAGATAAGAAATTTGGCAAAACTTTAAACCCCCCCCCCCCCCCCCCCCCCCCCCCCCCCAATTCAATCAAAATAAAGTATTTCACTGAGAAGAGACTTAAAAAACTCTACTCATCCAACCTTACATTCCCCATATTTCAGGAAGAGGGAATTAGGAATAGGAAAGAAGAGAAGGAGAGAAAGAGGGGAAACCCAGATACAGCTGGTGTCTTGGATCCTGCTGTGATTTCAACTGCCATAAAATCCAAGGACAACAGGGATGCAACCATGTGCGTCTCTGGGCAATTTTATCTGCTCTGGCCTCTTGTTGCCACCCTCACCCAGGTGAACTTCCAGACACAGGGCCGCTTTGGGGATCAACTGTGGCTGCAGGGGTGGAGTGGGAGCATTGCTTCCCATGTGCCAGGAGTGCCAGCAACTGACAACTGTTCTGGGCTGGACTAGAGGCTCCAGGGGGATGGGGTGTGGAACAGTGCATGTCCTACTTCCACAGAACTTTCACTGCATTCCCCCCCAACACTTCAGTTATTTAGAGCCAGTAATAATTTTCTCCAGTCTCTCACAAAAGCTTCTCTTTTTTTTGACTCTCTGAATAAAGACTGGATTTTTTTTAAGAGATGATTTATTATTATGCAATCACTGAGATCAATAAAAATTACCTTTTACAGAAGTCAAGCTGATAGTCTAAGAGCTTTGTCTGGATCAATCCAGACTGAGTTACAGCCTTCCAACAAGTCAGCAGACAGATGCTATATCACTGCAATGGGCTATGTGTCATCTTAACCTTGCCAAAAGATAAGGTAAAATTTATACACCCATGAAATTACTTTAAACTAATGCATTTTACCTCAGAAGGTAGGGTGAGCTAAGTGTGCACATATGGACTATTATAACTCACCTCATGAACAGTGACTTGTAAAGCTGCTGTAAATCATTAGCACAGTTGTGCCCCTGTGCTTCCATGAACAGGAAATGCTCTGTACTTAAAAGTTTTTACAGATTGGCCCTCTATGGGTAGTAGCATTTTTACGAGATGTGATGGATCTGTCTGTAATTCTGATGGGAATAAGTACTTTTTAAAAATAGGATCACAAATCAGTTTTTAGCCCCTCACTACAAGAAAGACATTGAGGGGCTGAAGTGTGTCCAAAGAAGGGCAACAAGGCAGGTCAGATGAGCAGTCAGATGATGAGCTGCTGATGAAACTGGGATTGTTTAGTCTGGAGAAAAGAAGATACAGGGGAGATCTTATCTCTACGACTCCCTGAAAGAAGGTTGTAGTCAGGTGGAGATCAGTCTCTTATCCCAATAATAAGCAATAAAGCAATAAGACAAGAAATGGCGGGGGGGGGGGGGGGGGGGGGGGGGGGGGTGTGGAGTTAATTTGGATATTAGGAAAAAATTCTCAACTGAAAGGACCGTCAAACATTGGAAGAGGCAGCCCAGGGAAGTGGTTGAACCACCACTCCTCAATGTATTTAAAGATGTGAAGATGTGGTGTTTAGGGACATAGTTTAGAGGTGGACTTAGAGTACTTGTATACATAAATGGTTGGACTCGGTGTTAGAAGTCATTTCCAACCTAAGCAATTCTTTGACTTTATAATTCTAAGTGCAAATGAATGTAGGTCTGTATTAAATTAGTTACAGGATCAGTTTTTGTGAAAATCATACAATTTATAGATGGTAATAATGTTATGCATTTGACACAATTTGATACTTTAGGACCTTTGATAAAATAATTTATTTTTTAAATCCACTTTTAAGTCTACTCCTTGTGAACTTCTAGAATACAATCTCTCTTACAAGATGACCTCAAGGGTAAACAAAATTAATGAAAAGGTTTGATCAGAAGGGCCTTAAAATTCAAGAATACTACAAGGCGTTACAATGAAAATATTTTCCAACAGTGCAAAATGTTTAGGAGTTCAAAACTATAAGCTAAACCAATGATTTATATTACTACCGACAGATGATTACAAATTCAGGATGAACAGACAACCTGTTAGAAAATAAAGATCCTATTTACATTTGCACTGGTTGATAATGCTGCATGAAGTAACAAGTTTTTTAAAAAGAAACTAAAGAATGTTTACATTGTTCATAAACAAAGCATTGTCTAAAGACTGTTACAGAGTGTGTATGTGCATTTGTTCCTGCAAATTAAAATTTGAAAATAAAAATAAATTATATTATCTCTACTTTTCTCAAGCTATACAGTGATTCATCAAATGTTTTTCAGAAGAAGCTGTTATTCTTATACAATAACTGGCATCTGTGTCACCCTTTCTGGTTGAACAAAGGAAGTCAACAACCTTCATACACTCTCTTAGATGTGCTTCTTCCAAAACAAGGCTGAAACACCTACCAGTATGTCTGTGTGAGAGGCTAAAAGTAGTGACACCTGCTCTGCAGATAAACATCAGTCTTCAGAGCTCTCACTGCAGTATCTGCTGATGCTCTGCAGTTTTATGTAACCCATTTTCTTATTTTCCATATGGCCAACAACCTTGAATGAAAACAGGATCTTATCTGCTTATTGTCTCTACTTGAATTAATAATCTTCTGTTTGTGATATCTCAAATTATTGCTATGAAAATGATTATAATTTCACAGAAGGTCGTGGTAAAAAATAAGATGTAAATGCTTCTAATCAAAGATACTCTTCATGCAAATGAAGCTCTAATTAGAAGAGGAAACAATCTGTTTTAGCAGACCACCATGAGAAGAGCTGCTCAGCATTAAATGTAGTTTGATAAAGACATTAGCTTGCAAAAAGGTACTGGAGTAAGTAAAAGTAATTGAGTACTTATTCTGGTTTTTAGGATATAATCCTAGAATATTCAATCCATGGACTGAATTTAGGAATTGGATTTAGGGTTGAATAGCTGGAATCAGAATAATTTTTTCTGTTAGGGCCTTTACAAAAATAAATCTTTCATTTTCTTATATGTATTGAAAGCTGCTTCATTGAAATGGGGAATTAATGTTAGATTATAGTTTCGTCTATTTGCATATAGAATTCTATCATACAGTCTAATAAGATTGCCTTGAAATGCTGAAGGCTATTACACCAGGGTTCCACGAGTAACTGTCATACTGCATATAAAATAATAATTTAGATTAATTATTAGTTTGCATATTTTTTTATTTTCCTTTTAAAGTCTCTTCTGTTGTCTGAAAAACTAATATTTTGCAGTAGGAATTCTTTATTTATGTTTCTTTATTTATGTCTGCTAACCGTAAAGATGGGGGGGGGGTTCAGCTCTGTTCCTTCAGGACCATTCGAACGCATCATTCTGAGAAGCTTGCAGGCATGCTTTTATCATTAGAGTTGGTAGACAAAAGTATTATAAGCAGACATTGGTATAATAACAAAATGTACTCCATTAGGCAATGCAAGTTTGTCAAGACAGAAGGTCTCCAGAGAAGCAGACTGATTTTATGTAAAATGTAACCAACACAAATATTTAATTTCAGAACAAAAAATTCAAGATCATGAAACAGTGAAGCTGAATAAAACCTTGGGATAACTTAATATGTTTTCATAACTGAAACATTCAGATCAAGTCTTCCCATAATCTTGTCTTCTCACTTTAAAGGTATTCATGAAATATCTTTTGCTTGCTTTGACCCTTTGGATACTGGTTTGTCTTGCTTTTCTCAGTCTTTTTTCCTGATCAATAGAATGTGATCACTAGATGAAGGAGAGAAACCCATAGCTCACAGGATGGGTTATGGAGTTTAGGTATATCCTATTCAATTGAATGAGGCAAAGCAAGTATTTGAAATTATTCCAGCTATTTCCTACATTGGTTTGAGAGTTTCTGTATTCAAACCAGGAAAACCAGGGTTGTGAATGAAGTCATAGTCACAAACTGACTGCACCTTTATAGGATAGTGCTGATTCAGAAGTATAGCCAGTTTGAATAAAAACAGAACTAAATGACGGTGATGTAACCAATAAACCACCTCAAAAATGCAAAAGCAGACTCAAAAGCCTCCACTGAAACTGTGCTATAAGTTTGGGATATTCAATTAATTTTTATATCTGGGATAGAAGAAAATTAAATTCATGGCTTTAAGCATAAAAGAAGTTCAAAGAATAAAAAACAATATAATATATTATGCATATTCTGGTTATGAGGACAAAACAAATATACGATGATTATATATTGTTTATCATTTATGGAGTGCATGGTATAGTATAAGTTTGTTTAAAATCTTATATTGTGAGAAGACTATTGGAATCTAAGCAGGTTACCCATTGAAATACACCTGCATACTACAGCTCCTTTAACTAACAATTATAATGAAGAAATGTTATCTAACCTTTAATATAATGTTTCTCTATAAAAAATATACATTTTATAAATGTACTCACATATGCCAAAATAAGTTCTTAAATTTATAGAGAATGCTGCAAAAAAAGTCCAAATAAACAACCAAAACCACCAAAAAACTCCTAAACCCCACAAAAGCTAAAATCCAAATAAAACACATAATGTCTATATAATTTTTATTTGTAATCAGATATTTTATTTTTACAGTCAAGGAAAAAAAAAAGGACTTAACCAATATGATCAATATTTTAAAAGTATATTTAAAAAAATGTGCTAAGCAGTGAAATTTGTGTATTTGGTTCAAAGCCAATGAACAGTGTCACCTGAGAGAAAACCCTGTAATGGGAAACTCTTAATTTACCCTTGATCATGCTTTTCTATCTGATTTTATACTTCTCAACATGGATTTCTTACTGTGCCACTCAGCAATGTGGGTGTGGAGGTGGGAGGGAATGAGAGTCTGAACTCTATGTCAAAGATTGTTTATGAACTTCACGTTTAAAGTTAATTGGATAAAATGCATGATTACCCTTGGGAACATTGATCAGAAAAAAATAAAAATCTTAAATCTCAGAAGAGGTCTTGTCATACAGAAGCCAACAGGCTTCTTTTTGATTATTCTCTGTATGATTTTCCTGCTAACTAAAAGTATTCCCTTTTTATCAGGAAGGCTAACTGCTCAGCCCCAGGCTCTGCAGGTTGTAAATTCAGACATTTTCTCAGAAAGCAGAGCTGTGGTTTTAAGGCTTCTAAGGGCAGGCAAGACTTAATATCTCAATTATGTTACTTGCAATACTTAAGGTGCTATTACTACAAAACTGCTCTGTGAAAAAATTGTTATGTTTGTTCTACTGGTCCTGTTTGATCAAAAAAGTACTTGACAAAATATTCTTAAAAGAATATTTTGATGTAACTTATGTTTTCTTTTGCCTGGTTCTGTTAGCTGATGCAGCCTTTGGAAATGCAGGTGGAGAAATATGTTGGTGGAGAAAAGTAACTTCTCCAGAAGTTTTTTGGAGAAGCTGGAAGGAGTGCTTCATTAGAAGGTCCTGCTGGAGCCAGGAAACCACTTTCATGTGGTAGGTAGGCTGCATCTGACCCTGGGTTGCTTTTAAGTTCATGGTAGAACCTCAGCTGATAAAAGCTGATGTAAGTCTGGATGATGTCAGACCTGGGCCTTTAATATTCATTGGTAACACCTTGAATCCTTTTAGTGGTATCTTGTCTTCATTAACTTTCTTTTCTGGTGAGAAATCAATTCCAGTATTTGGATGTACAGCTGGCTTTTTATATTGATTTTTTAAATTAATTTAGAAAAGGTTGTGAATTTCTTCCGAGTAGATATGAAACGATTTATCACTAGCAAGAACTATATGTCTCTTCAGTGGAATTGAAAAGAATTCCAGTGGGGCTCAGCTCCCAGTTAACTAAGAGCTCTTCTATATATTGAGCTACCCTTAAAAAGTGCAGGAATTACTAGAAATTATTTAGGTATGTTTTATCCTTTATATAGATATTGTATAGCCTTTGGAGTGTCAGCATGCTTCATATAACTACGGAGTAACTGGTTACCTTGCCATTTAGTTATTTCAATTCCCTTAACTTGATTCCAATTCTTCTGGAGAGAGGCAAGGAATACATTTGAACCCAAACATTGGTCTAAGAAACGTTACACACTTAGGAATAAAAGAATTAAAGTCCCAATCTAATTTTAGTTGTGATTAGCTCTTATTTTGACACGTAGATCTTTTATCTGAAGCAATGATAAGTAGACAAATTAATGGTAAGTTTTCCCAAAGTGGCAAAGGTGACAATTATGAATATAGCACTTGGTGACACCCCAAGTGATGATAGCAAATTCAGAATGAAGAATCATCCCTCTTCTTCCCTGACTTTTGCGTGGTCCTAGGGTGTAGTGCACTAGTACTCATCTCTTTGCTATCGGAGCTACTGACAAGACTCTTCACTGATTCTTCATCTCACCCCCAGGGTACACCTATCCCTCACACCTTTTACTCCTTTTCTCCTATTCTCCTTATCAATTACTTTTCTAATTCATCTCTCCTGTGGTTTTTTTTTTTTTTTTCACTTTATCCAATCATCCTCTGTAAATAAGGTTATTTCTATTGCAGGTAGAGGGGCCACAGGTTTTGGGGACTCAGGATCTGTTTGTACTTGTCTTTTTTAGATATATTAGCAGTTGTTTAATCATCAGGTAACTAAAAATTTTTGCTTTAGCTTATAGTGAGATTAAGTAGTTATTCTGTTCAGATTAAATTGTCTCTGAATAAAAGATATTACGGATGAGTGGACACAGAATGATGCCAGAGGCTACTTCCTAGTACTGAAATCTTATTATGGGTAAACACTTAATATATGCAGCCAAAAATCTACTGTTCATACAGTTTAAATCTTATCAGTCTATTCAAAGATTTTTTTTTATTTTTTCATTTCATTTCATCTCATCTCATCTATTATCAGACTCAGTTTTTATAGAGTAAGGAAATAAGGAAAAATGCCATTATTGAAAAAAACCCCCAACTTTTACAATGCATTGAAGTATAGACTATGATGAAGTTATTATGCACACATCCTGGTACCTAACCCATTTCTTTCTGACCATCTTTGCACTGTTTCTGTGTATCGTGAGGTAAATGGCTTCAATCTAATAGGGGTATTGCAAGTCATCAGCATCCTAAGTCCATTCATATGGAGGAGTATGGTGTTAATTATGATGGTTTCTTCCTCATCTCTCCTGAATTTACTTAGGGGTATTTTTATGCTTTTGTTAATCCCACTTTGCAGTTTGATCTCTCTCCTGCGAAATGGTCTGCAACCATTTCATACATATGGTGCTTTTTATATCTATAGTTCAGTTTTCTTTTGTTCTCTTTATGAACAAACCCCCAAACCAACTCTAACATCTGCATTTATTTGAGTTGTTTATGGCCCTGAGGTCTGGAGCCTGTGTTCTGCCTCTTTGCCACCCCCATGCTTGTACTTCTATCTATGTAAAAACTGCAGCTACACTATACATATATATGTGAAAATAAACCAAAATTGGTATAGCCCCAGTCATTGGAATGGTTGCTGTTACAGACAAATTAAATAAAAATTCCAGGTAGGATGAAGCAAATTCAGACAAAGTAAACTTTGAAAGCATCAGTCTGGAGGTCTCAACTAAGTCATTACACAACCTGTTACTAACAATGTCATCCATATATTTACTGAGCTACAGAGTTAAAATTCACAAACAGAAATCACAAATCACACCAGGTCTTATCTGAGATAAAATCTGTTTTAGAGTTAACAAGGGGCACAGAAAGCCTGAATAATCAGGAATCACTGAACAAAAGGACACATGGACAAGCAAGAGTACCCCAACTGACAGAGCCAAGCTGCTGGGAGACACCTTTGCACTCTGACGGCTTGCTATCATGCTCTATATTGTTTTTATATGTGCCACATTTTGATTAGAGTGTTAAATTATTTTCATTGACTAAGTTCTTGGATTCTCAAATAAAATGTCTACTTTTGATGCCCAGGACAAGATTTTTAATGCAACACTCATTTTTTTTCAAATAAAGAAAAGAAAACATTGATCAATTATTAGACTAGAACTTCCAGTGATTATACTGGGTTTTATCAGTGATTAATATCTCAAGTAAGTTTATCAGTGTCTCTCTAAAATCTACAAAAAGAAGGAAGATTTAGTCATAATTTACTATTTTCCAATGAAGAAATTGGTATTCATTGGCTTTTGAGATCTACTTTTATATACTTTGAATTCAAGCACCTAGAGAATGAAACTAATTTTCACATTCTATTTTATGTTTTTGCTCTGCCTTATTCTAAAGCTGGATGGCCTTATTTGTATTGGATTATTGTGAAAGTTGTGAAAGTCACAAATGACACCTTTTAAAAAAATTCTTATCAACTGACTTTGTCATGTTTGCCTTTGCAAGCAAGAAGATAATCAAAAAAGTAGTTGGGAAATGTCTCAACAAATACTACAAAATTCCTAAAGGTATCCTTCCAAAAGTGAACTTAACTCCTCAGCTGAGCAGAAAACAAAGAACACAAAGATGAAAAATTTTCATAGCAGCATAAAAGTCAAAATCTGGACTTGTTTAATGCTTTTTTTTTTTTTTTTTCCCTGTGTATTCGGGGTTCTCATTTAATCTGTCCTTGATATCTAAATTCACTCTGTGAGAGATTTGAAATTTGCTCACACTTGTATACCTCCAAGTTCTATTGTCTAATCTGTAAGGACAACTATGAGCAATATGATTAATGCAGTGAGCAGTATTTAGTATAATTTAAATGACTACTAAGTAATTAATTACATCTCCAGTTTAGGCATTTAAGTAAGGGGTAAATCGAAGCTTTTCAACAGTCTATTTCCTTTATGGATGAGGAAAGAAACAATTACTCAATGAAGAAAATCAGAGAATCATAAGGAGTAGGACTAAAATATGGCAGCTTTTAAGAGTCCAAAAGGTCAGTCATACCAAAATCAGAAAAGAATTTCAACATGGTGCTAAGACAAAGCTATAAAAAAATTATGTAACCAGGTAGCTTTACTGGGAGGAGGATAAATTATGGTGTTTTGTCTGCCCAGGATTTAATTTCCTGAATTATTTATTGGGGGGGGGGGGGGGGGGGGGGGGATGTCGAGGTACTGGCAGGCAGTTGCTTCTATTTGTGTGTTCTTTTTTAGAGGTTTTTTCCTCTGTGCAGATTTCATGCTGAGTTCCAGATAGACAGCTCTCAAATACCATGTTTGCTCTTCAAAGAAGTTAGAAAATGTACAACAGTCTGAATGCTGATTAAGGTGTTTTGTCTGCATGTCTGAGTATAGCTATGACTTATCTATAATGGCCAAGCATTCAAAATTTAGGTTTTGAATAATACTTATTTTTAAAAGAAAAAAATAGATAAAAAGAACTGAACTGGTCTTGTTGATACAACTATCTACTATTGTTGATACAACTATCTACTATTGCTATTGTTGATGTATTTTATAATCCATGTTGTAGTGTAAAACATACAAACTTTCCCTCTTTCCTTTTGGAAATACTCCTTTATTTCTTTGAATCTTGCTCCTGGAATGGTGTACTGGCTTTCCATGTTCTGCAGTGTTTATTCTGTTATCAAAATCTCCAGACTATCTTATCTCTCATTCCTGTCTCTTGACACCTTTATGTTTCTTTTCTTTTTATCTGCTGGGATTTTATGGTTTTTGATGATGGCACTAAGGTTATTTGATGTTTAGCATATAACTTGGTTTTCAGATTGCATTTTCAAATCTGCTTTTCAATGATGATTCAATGTTAAAGGAAAGCAAATAAAACTCCTTTTGCATCTTGTATTTATTTTCATGATAGCAAAATTTCACCAAGTGAAATTCTTTTAAAACCCCTACATTCTCATGTCTACTTTTGTTGAAGTGCTTTCTTCTTTTTGTTTGGTGTTTTGTAATTTAAACAGTTTATCTTTTCTTCATTTCACTTTACTCTATACAGCAGCATTTCTTCTTTTCTTTTTTTTTTCCTTAATGCAGGTTGAATTCTTATTTTCCACTTTTGAGTGAACAGGTTTTTTATGTATTTCACAGGGCATGATATATTGGAGAACATTTACAGAGGAATCCCTCAAGCAGCCAGTAAAAACTATAAAATCAGTAAGAGAACAAAATACTGTGATGACGACAATGATGATGATGATGATTGAAGAGAATGAAAAGAAGACAGTTCTTCCTTTCATATTAAAATACTTGTCTTTATGCATAGGTCAATAAGCAAGTTAAGCTTTGGTATAATTTCTATTTTTCTGGCATAATACTGAATGGAAAAAACATTTTCATTTTAGACAACCAGATAAAAGTCTGGCATTAAATTTATAATGTCTTATGTAATAGAAATTTAGCATTTGGAATAGCGAATTTCAGTCTTAATTATCATAGCTGTCTTTTCTGACATGCAATTAAACATTTATCTTTTTATCTCTCTTCTGGGATAGAGTTAATTTTCTTCTCAGCACCTGGTATGGGGCTGTGTTCTGGATTTGGGTTGAAAACAGTATTAATAACACAGGGAATTTTTTTCATTATTTTTCATAATTACACAGAATTAAGGCCTTTTCCGCTTCTCACCCACCCCACAAGTGAGGGTGCTGCGGATACCCAAGAAGCTGGAAGGGAACACAGCCAGGATAGCTGATCTCTGCTGACCCAAGAGATAGTCCAGACCATGTAGGATTGTGCTCAGCACATAAAACTGGAGAATAAGGAGTGAGAGGAGGGCTTTCATAGGGATGGTGTTCATCTTTCAAGTCACCATTATGCATGCTGGATCCCTACTTTCCTGAGCACGTCCTTGTCCATTGGAAGTGCTGAACAAATTCCCTGTTTTGCTTTTTTATATGGGCACTCTCTAGTTTCCCTATTAAACTGCCTCTGTCTCAAACAATGTGTTTTCTCGCTTTTACTCTTCTGATTCTCTCCCCCATTCCATCAGGGGAACTGAGCTGCCACTTGGGGTAAAACCACAACAATCTCTTTGTCTGCAAACAAAGTATCCTGAGACTGCTCACTACACAGTACTGCTGTGATGATACCTGAAATATTGTCGAAGATGAAATACCCTGTTAGTTAGCGGCATCTAAAGGAATACTTCCATGGTGGTGTTCAAAGATCAGACTTGTAGATCTTAGTGGTCTTTTCCAACATTATTGAGTCCATGATTTTATTAAATAAAGTATATGGAATTGTCTATTTGGGAATTAAAAAAATATCGAAATAAAGATCATTGGAACTTTCTCCAGTTCTCAATGTTCTCAAAATTATATAATGAATTTTCTCTTTATTTATCAGATTATGGTCTCTTCTCACTGGTGGATCTTGAATGAATGTATTTTTGGTTTTAAGACTTCAATAACTTTCTAAAACACAACACTGGCATGTTCCTCAATAATTGAATAGTCTTAGGGTACCAAAACCACTGCAGGGCTGTGTAACTAATTACTTCTGTCATGCACAAGTAGCAAAATAAAAACTTTAGGCCCTATGTTGCTGTATAGGTTTTGGGGTTTTTTTGCATATGATCAAGAAGATGAAGACTAATACTGAATCAATATCCATCTTACTCATTTAGTCAATTGTTCCAATTAGAAATCTAAGGAAGTATCTTTCCTAAGTTTGAATATCTGAAACTCTTCACACAGAAATGAACTTCATTCTTCAAAAAAGAAATTAATGTAGAAATGTAAGCATAAACTCTGTATAGAAAAACTCACACTGATGATAAAATTGTGACCAGAAATAAAGGATTTAGGTTTCAAGATTTAAGCAATGGGTTTGTATATTGATAGCAATTACTGCCAGCAGCTTTCATCAACAAAAGATACTAAGTAAATAACAAAGTAAATAATCTTAGCATGGAAATTGTGTTCGCTTTAAAAAAGTACAATCAATCATTGTATTGTAGCTCACCAGAAGCTTCCTATCTTCTATCCCCAGCACAGCATGATTTGGTTGGAAACATCAAGAAAATCTATACTGAAAATGGTACTGCTTATTAACCAATCCACATGGTCTTTGATATTAAATTTATACACATTAATAAGAATAAATATGTCAATGAATTGTAATAGCTCATCCATCTTAAAAAGCAAAGGAAAGAATCTTCAAAAACAATTAAAAAATGTGATGAGTCATTTGGATAAAGCAGCTCATTTTATCAATTCCATAATTTTACTGCAGTATATTTTAACAGAGAACTCTTTAAAGATCAGAAAGGGTATCTGTCTCAACAGACTTGTCTTTCTCAGTGATGTGGTTATCATAATTTCTGTTTCATCCCTTGCTACCAGTAAACAAACTAAAATATATCTTAAAGTTACTTGGATTCTCTATTTTAAACTCTTTCTAAGGAAGTTTATTTATGGATGCTAAAAACATGTTGTTTTCTTTTCTGAAGCCTTGTCTTGATTTCCCTGGTGACCACTGATTGGAATGTGTTTCCCTTCAGCTGTCAGATTTTCCTACAGTGCTTCAGAGAGAAAGGTCTCCTGTATTTATCTTGTATTGTATATTCTTTTTTTTTTTTTTTTTGAATCTGTGTGTCTCTTAATTTCTTCTATGAGGTAATTTCTAAAGAGATAAAAATGGACTGAATCATAACTTTCTTTTGAATACTATGAGTTTTGCTTTTGCAAATGTTTTACTGCTTTTACTGGTGTTCATCCAGGATAAGGCCTAAATGTGTAAGTGGAAAGGAACTGCGCTGGATTTGGAGTAATTTGCCTCTGGCACTGTAGCAAACTCCTTGGAAACGAGGAGACTGCTGGTGATAAAAGGGAAATGAATGAATTATAGATGACTATGCTTTACATCTCCTAATGAAGAATTGATAGGGATATCATATGAGTGAGGAGTTAAGTAGGAGTACTGCTAAGAGGATTTCATGAGACACCAGCAATACATACTACAAGACTAGAGAACATTAAACTTCCCCCCTTCTGCCTGTGCTGGAGGACTCCTTTGCTGCAGATTCAGCTTGTTCTAGCTTGCATGCATGGTATCAGAGGAATCCTAGAACTCATTTAATTAACTAATGCCTCTGTCAACTAGAAAGATTAGTTTTTTATGCCTCATTCAAACCTGTTTTTCATGTCTGTGGTTTAGCTCACCTCTCTCTGTATTCTGCAACATTGCACTTCTCAAAGGAGCTGGAATTAGATCTTCTAACTCAAGTTAGATCAGCCTCATTGTTGTGTTCCAGGACAAAGAGAAACTGTGAGTGATCCCTTATAAACTCAACTGTCCCTGGCATCTGTTTCTTAGAAAACAGAAAGCAAATAAATTGTACTAATAAATTGAATGCAGCAGTCTGTTGGTCCTACTTCAACGAGAAAGATATAACTTATATGTATATCATAAAAAGACTCTTTTCTCACAACCCTCAAATGATAAAAAAACTTAAAATCCTTTTACTTTTTAAAGTAAAGCAGTTCTAGAAATGAAACAGAAGAAATATAAGGAATAGTGCAACCAGGTTTGCTGGTACATATGTATGTGTTATATCCTTGTCCCCAAACTCAGGCTTTAAATAGCAAGTACATTTGATCCAGGCCCACAAATATTACTTTGCAACTGATCTATGCAACTGATCTAGAAATCCATGTTATTTAATAATGGCACAAGAGTATTATGTGTCCTGTAATGGTGGAAAAATAAAATAATAAATTTTATGCCAAATGTGCCAGAAAAACTATTATTTTTCAACATCCTTCTGAAAAGCTTATAAAATTCAGTGTAATTTATCCTTGTAATATTTTTGAACTTTGTTAATTTCCATGTTCCCATACTTCAACCTATTCAAATGCATAAGTTCTCCTCATTTACAACTTGAACTGTAATTTAGCCTTTTTTCTGTCATTTTAGGAAAAGAAACTACAATGCTCTCTGTCATCTAATCTATTAATTTTCATGTTTGTACTGGTACAATAAGATTGCTTGCCTAATAAGACACATGAAAAAATTTCAAAGCTGGTCATAAGACCTTTGTTTTTCTTTTCATGTCTTCTCTCTTCTGTATTCACCAGATCAGAGCATTTAACTATGACAACCCTTCTACTTCTTAAGTCATCTGCTGTGACAGATAACCCAGTCATATAAGTTATTTCACCAACAAATTGAAGTTTATTATTAAATTGAAGTTTATCATTAAAGTAATTTTTGCATCCCCTTCATCCTTTCTTGTTTCCATCTGATTTATATCCTTTTACTACATCATTGTCACTGAGATACTTCTGGAATATTTTCACTAATTTTTAATTTCTAGGGTAAATAATAATCTTAATAATAAATTAATAAAAACAACTTATTTGATAGCAAATTTCTAATAATTTTTTTCTTCTACCAGCATTTTCCACTTATTGCTAGTGTTTATTTCCCAGATGATTACAATCCTTCTTCTTCCTTCTTCTTTGCCTCTTTTTGCTTGTCAAATTGCTTTTTTTGTCCTTCTCACCCTCCTTTCCTTGTGGCTCTGATGCATACAAATTCATTTTTCAAGATTACATGAATCTGATTAACAACTGATCAGGGCTTCAGGAAACACAATTCAGATTAAATCAACAGGAAGCTACCTCTAACAATAGTTCATTCATTATATATTGTCAACAACATCCAGCAGAGGTAAATCTGAATGGCCCAGTCCATAAGTGTGGGGCAAGGATTTTTTTTTATTATTTTAGCTTGTGAGAGGAACAAAGACTCATCGAAAAACTTATGTTTTCCTTGTTATCCTTTATGGGATAAAATATATAAAGTGAAGCAGTGAATCCTATGAGGCAGCAGAGTAAAGCTAAGCTATTGATTATGGAAAGTGCTTTGAAATCTTCCACCAAGCCCCTATTAAACCACCAGTAACTGCAAGAGGTAAGCATTCAGTACTTCCTCTCAGTGTTAGGTCAATAAAAATTAGTTATCTATTTAAATTCATACATCTGCTGTCAATGGAGGAAAAATAATCAAAAGCATTAGGAAAATTTAAAATGTTTCATTTTTCTATGATAAAATCTTGAATTTGTTAAAGTTCAACCATTCATATCTGAATAGGTCTCATGCTTCAAAACTCTTTTTCACAGTAAATCCTACATTGTATCTTTTTTCTTGTGATTCTGGAGGAGTCCTTTTCAAGCATTCGTTTGAGTGGAGCATAGTAAGGTAATGCATTATTTGAAATAAGTAGACAGATGTCTTATCCTACTTAAGGACTATTAGTGCTATTCCCTTTTAATTCTAATGTTTATTATTCAAGTGCTGCTGAGTCAGTAAAGTGAATGAATGACTCACTGACTTTTTCACATTTTCTTTTACTTTTGTTTCCCTTGGATGTATCTACTTAAATGTGTTTAGTAAATGAAAACCAAACACACTCCAGAGAATCAGAGTAATTTATATGTCAGAAATGTCAGCTGACTGAAAAAAACACTGTTTCTGAACAAATGGAAGACAGGCCATATTCCTTAATACACCTATGTGGCATTTACTGGCACCAACTTGAATGGCACTTCAGTATGAAAGGTTGAATTAATAGCTGTTATTTAGCCCAAGTAACGTTTATAGCATAGAGTCCTCTGTTGGAAGATTGAAATATCAAGGGAAAAAAGCAATCAACTGCCAACCTTTTACAGTCAGGATATGGTTTGACATGGATTCTTTACCTAGTTTCATTGCTGCCATTTACAGCTGCCCTGCCCCAGTTGTTTCCACTGATAAAATTATCTGTGGGGAAGGATTAAGGGAAAAAAACCCTTTTTACTTCACTTTTTTATTTCTCTCCAAAATATTTTTATGCAGATCAGTTCCTTCACCTGGCATTTCTGGAGCTCCCCAAAATTCCTACCAACACAGCTGGTGCTACAAAGGGAAGGCCATGTGCAGGATTTGAAGGTTCCTTGCCGCTTGAAATGCAGCCAGGATAAATCCACGTAAATCACAGCCTTACCTATAACCGAGGCAGGAAAAGTAGCTATCAGTAATAAATTTCTGGGTCAGAAAAGAGGCATAATCTGACAAAATGAACCTTGCATCCATGGGGCAAGTGAGATGCTTTATGTGACTCCCTGCTCTGTGGCTCCAGCACTGGTTCCACTGGCAGTGAAACTGTTCTGAGCAGATCAGTGGTGTGCTTGGGTGCACGGTGCAGGACTGTCAGCATGGATACACGCAAATTCCCGGATAACACTCCTCTCTAACATACCAGATGTATAATGTAGATGCACCCATTCATGCCTCTGGATGTTGTGTTTGGCCATTTTTCTATCAGAATAAAATGGTTTCTGCTTTCTTTGGTTCTCAAGCAGTGAAAAGAACAGCATTTTCAGAAAAGATTTTTCCCCATAAAAGGATCAATACTGGGTCCAGTGCTATTCAAAATCCTTGTAAAATAATTGGATTACAGGACTGTATGCCTCCTGAAAAAGATTGCAGGCAGCATTGGAATGGGAGGAGAGGCAGATACACTGCAAAGACAAGCCACTGCATGGAGACACTGCAATGGGCTGGAAGATAAGGATGAAAATAATTTTATGAGGTTTAACAATGGTAAATGGAAAGTACTGCACAGGAGAATAGTCCCCAAAGGAAATACAGGTTGACCTACACTTCTTACAGAAGTGCCTCTGTGGACAGGAAAATGAATATTGATTAGCAGTGTGGAAGGGCAGCAAGGAAGGCAAAACTGTGCTGCACCTGTAAGATATAATCCAGCAGATAAAGGTGTGTGTTTAGTCTACTCTACTTGGAACATCATAGGCAACACCTGGAAAAATGTGTCTAGCTGTGGGTTCCCCCAGTTCAAATAAGGAGAAAAACTGTAATGTTGAAAAGGACCCATGGAGGGCCCACCACACTGATGATTAAAGAACTGGAGAACTCAGTGCATGAAAATATTTAAGAAATTTGCTTCATTCATTATGAGAGGAGGTTGCTGACAGACCTGTGAGTCTAATCACCATCTTCCAACACCTAGAACATGATTACTGTAAAGATGGGGATATTTCCTTTGCAGGAATATATGGTGGCAGGACTGCATGCATGAGTTTCTTCAGGGGAAAATCCCATTTGGATATAAGAAATATAATCATGTCTGAGAATAACAAAATTTTGCAATAAGTTGCCCAGATAAGTGGTTCAATTTCTTTGCTGGAACTATTTGAGACAGTTTTGACAGAGCCATGAAGTCTAATTTAATGCCTCCTTTCAACAGAAAGGTGAACATCTGATCCCAGAGCTCCCTTCTAACCTGGACTTTTCTATGATTATGTCATTTTTCTATGAAATTTCTTGTATATTTATTCCAGTTGAAGGTGATTTGAAACACAGGGTCTAAAGGAACCTTGGTATTAGAGCTGTGTCTTCAAGAAGCTTTAAAGATTCAAAGAAAAAAGTCTGACAGAAAGGATAAAAAAGACACCCCTTCAAAGAAGCCATCTAGAATCACTACATCCAAAGTCTACAGAGGTTAATAGGTGTCTTTTCTGTGACTACAATGGGCTTTTCTTGTCTCTTTAAGTGTTCTGGCTTATTCTATTCTGGTTTTTTTCTTTATATTTTTACGTCCACACTTTTTTTTTTTTTTTTTTTTTTTTTTTTTTTTTTTTTTTTTTTTTTTTTTTTTTTTTTTTTTTTTTTTTCTTGTGGACATCTAGGAATGTTTAGAATGCCTAACATTGTACCTATTCTGTCTGCACACTGGACTGGATTTTTTTTCATTTCATATATCATTTGTACTTACTACTGTGATTCCATGAAATAAAGGGTGTTACCACTCTTGAGAAAAAAAAAGAAAAAAAAAAGATGTATTGTTATGGAATTCAGGAACTTTAGCCATGTGCTTTAATAACAGAACATAAGTTGCATAAAAGATGACTTCTATCCTTATTTTAATGAATAAATGTAGATATTTTAACATAATTTTGAAAGTATATCTGAAAAACCAGAGTACATGTCAATATAACTATTCATGATAATATATTAGCAAGTGTGATTAGTTCTAATTTAATAGGCACTAATAAAAATTCCACAAGCCAAAGGATTTGAATTTGTAAGGAGCTCTGTGCTAAAAGGAATGGAAAGAGGGAAAGGAAATTCTTTTAAAATACTGCTTTAAAGACCAACAAAAGGCTCTTCCTGTTCAGTGAGGCTGTCTGTGAATGTAAGGATAGCTCAAGTCTCTGTCTAGCATGTTAATCAAAAGACCATCTTTAGGAATAATAAGATACTTTTTTTAGCATGTACAGCAGATTGCCCATTCAATAGTTCAGTTCTATCTATCATCAATGTACGATTCACTAAGGAGATATGAAATTTGGGGTGTATGGTTAGGAGATCTGAATATGCAATTTCTAAATATGCAGAAGACCCTAAAATCAACAGATTGGGATCCATTTAATAACTTTTTACTTGCCACAATTCTAGTGACAAATACATATGTACGTTTCATTGGTATTTAGGAGCAAGAGACAAGCACATCCAACCGTTCTGCAATGAATATCCTGGAGAGGTGTCTTAATTGACCACAGAGGTATCCTAAGTACTTAACACTTTAAAAGGCTAATATTAGTTGCAATCTATTATGTTCTGAAGGTAAACTGAATGTGTTAAATGTACAAAAAAGTGAAATGGTAGAAATAAAAGGTTTTGAGCCTTATACAAAGTGACTAAAGAAAATAAGAATACATTCATTGACTTCAAATTATTTAAATGTATCTATTAAATATACCCACTTAGAGAAAGGTGATGATACAGTGCTAGAGGCAGAATATTTTATTTTAAAATATACTTCCAACAGTAGAAGAGAGTAGGGTGCTAGTTTCCTCTTGCTTTCACATTCTGCTGGTTTTTGTAGGAAAAAGAAATCAATCATTGGTATGAAAGTTATTGTATTCCTTATTTCTTTAAAATACAAAATTAAAAAACATAATGTTGAGATTTGATAATTATCTGTGGGACTGATTTCCTTGGTAAAAGGTCTGTAGTTTTTTGTAGTTAATATAGAATCAACCTCTAGTGCAGAAGACATACAAGTATTTGAATAAAGACACAAAAATATATCAGTGCACACCCATAGAAAACCAAATAAAAATGTGCAGACTTGAAAATTTGGTGGGTGGTTTCCTTTCATGCATGACAAAAATACTGAAATTATATTACATTTAAATGCAACAATCTATATTACATTTGAATGACAGATACTAAAAGACCTTAAAATCCCTATGTTAATTATATTTTGCATTCATAAGATACAAATTTAAAAAGAGATCTGATGTCAATTCCATTTACTGTTTCAGAATAATAGTAATCATTTGTAATGAGGTAACATTGAGGAATTTATTTCTATTTTAGAGGGTGCTACATTGAACAAGAATAACTTTATTCATCTATTATTTCTTTCTGTGACACAGAGAAAAGATTGAGAATAGCAACAGTAAAATCAGATTAACTGAATAAGCCTAGCCTGTTTCCCATTAAATTTGTGTCTGATATCTATTATGTGACCACAAGAATTCTATGAGGTAGAAAGGAGCAGATTTTAAAAATTGCAATTGTTTTTTGGTTTTTATTTTACAGAATATACTAGGGTAAAAATGAAGGAAAAATGCTGATGGTTAATATTACACTGGCAGCTGGGTCTCTCTGCAGTTCCCCAGACTGTTACATGAATTCCAGAAGACTCCATTTCATGACTTGGTTGTACTGCTTACACTGTAGTAATGCATGGAAACTCAGTGGGCCAGTTCCCAGGCATAGTAATTTCAACTAGCAATAGATTGCAATATGCAAATAAAAACCATGAAGAAGTTAAAATATTTTTCAATAAAATATTTCCTGTATATTTTACTGCATCCATTTTATGTTGGAAATTAGATTTGCCATTTTTTACTTCAACTGGATGGGGTAATTTTTTTCTTCTGAATAGTTTTTACTTACACATGCATGATTTGGACAGTGTCTTAAAAACCTTATTTATTGTTTTTCTCACTGAATTTCAAAATATTTTACATCTGTGCATTAGAAACTTCCTGCTAAAATCACAGACTCACAGAATGAGTAAGGTAGGAAGGGTCCACAGTGGGTCATCTAGTCCAACCTCCATGCACAAGCAAGCTCAATCCAGATCACACTGCACAGGATTGTGTCTGAATGGTTCTTGATTATCTTCAATGAGGGAGACTCCACAAATTCAACAGGCAAATATGATTTCTTTTTGCAAAGATTTGAGTACCTCAGAGTCAGTTTCTAGTTCTTTAAGTATTCATATCAAACCACGAATGCATAATATATATTTTAATTTTTCTAACAATTACTGTTTTCCAGCTCTTGTCTTTGGCAAAGAAAGTTCTTTTTAATCCAAAGGAAGACTGACAGTAGTTTCTACCTGAGCTACAGCTCAGCTACTTGCAGCATTGTTCCTTTTCTCATTTTTCTTGGCAATGGTGGAACCTTTCTGGGGAAGTATTTGACCTCTTAATTTATCAGAGTACCAGGTGTAAGGTGCTAAGGTGTTCACTGGGATTGAAAACAGTCAGAGCACCTATGCACCAATTCATGTTTTAAAAATTATATATAATGACGAACTATAGGCATTGTTATGAGTTTATAGACAAGAAGTTGTGCAGTCTTGTCAAGGTGGACTTGCAAAATACAAATACTTTGACTTAAAAAAAAAAGTAAGTGAAAATATGAAGTGGGCAGCAATGCCTTCTAACCAAATAAATTCATCATTAAACCTTTAGAGATCCAAGATGCATATGATTTCAATTTCAGCTTTTTTGACTGAAGAAAAACTGTTGTAGTTATGCCTTAAAGATCAGCACCAGTAGCCTTCATGATTAGCATAGCTCGCATTGCAGAGCATATCCTAAAGGGAATAGTTAATTTTTCTGGCATGAAGCAGGGGTAATTAAGCAACATGCAAAAGAGAATCCTTATGTTTTCTTCTATCCAATCTCTCAGATATTATTCTGAAGGGATTTTTTAATATAAAATATTCCTTCAAGGAATTACCGACTGAGATAGATAATCTATTTCTATGTTCTGTGTTCTGAGAATGATTTCTGATGGTTTTTAAAGCAATAATATACCAAAGCCACAAAGTCTAGACCTGAATTTGGAGTCTGTTCAGATTTATGTTTGTAGTGTAGTTGTAAAAACTGAATCAGGATCCTGCTTCAGCTTCAAGCTGAGTAAATTAAGATCAAGTGAACAGATTTAGATGCAGTAAAAATTCTACACCCCCAAATTAATCTGAATATTATTCTTTTATACATAGATATACACACTCTTCATGAAGACTGCAGCCTAAAAATATCTGTATGAGACCCTGCCAAAAGTAACTGCTTTCACACTGGCCAGAATTTGGAAATTTATTTAAACGTTTTTGATAAATTAATCCATCTCCTTTGTTCAGTACTAGTGAGCACATTGGGATTTTTCTCAAGCCTCTCTAAAAAAAATAAGATTTTTTCTTTTCACAGAATAATAGCAAGTAGGATTTTATAAATATGCGATGTTTCAGATTTGGGTTCTGTGGATTGGGTATGACGAATTATAGACACATTATAGCTATTTCTTGATTTGACTATTTAAGGTAGAGATATTTGTGTGTACAAGATTGTGGACTAACCATATCTTTGTTCTCAAGTTTTAAAGAATTACTATTCCCATTGGTGGCTCCACTGGAAGAATGGCCAAGAGGGTTTTGTTTACCTAAATGATTTAGTGAAAACACAGATGTACAGAGCTTCAGAGAGAAAGAAATCCCTGTCTTCTCTTTATGTAAGAGGAACATAAAATAAGGATATCAAGAGAGCTTAGTTTGTGCAGTTTTTTAGCCAGGAATTCCTCTCATTTTTAAAAGCACAAATATCTTTTGCAAGCTTGAGGTTTTTTCATGCACGCGGCCTGAAGTGGAAAAAAAAGTGGTGTGGAAAGGACTGTTAGAGATAATTTTGGTAGCAATAATATGGCTAATGTGTCACAGAAATTTGGGATCTGGGTACTTAGATAGGTCAGTGAAATTAAGCAAACTCTCATTTTATCTTTTCTTTTAAGCATTACCTGAAATTGAAATTATAAGATGTTGAAGACAGAGAATGATGAAGGCACTCTCAAGAGACCTGAGACAAGCTGACTTAATATATTCTTCATAGGGGAATTAAACATCAAACTATGATATGAGAACAATTTTCTGGATGGGAGAGAGGTAAATGGTCTGGTACTGGATGGTTTCTCTACTAGATAAAGCTGCTGGGGAATCAAGGTAACAGCTCCTGATCATCTCCCCTTCTAAAATACTGGAACTGTTTTATAATGGATCCACATTATTACTTTCTAATAATATTTTTTTCCATGTTTCATATACAGAATCAGAATTTACTTCACCCAATTTTAACAACAAAATTAAGAATCAATGGAAATATCCCCAAAGGCTAACTGTAGCCCAGTGATTTTAATCTCATTTATTAATGTCATTAATGAAGACAAGTAGGCATTTATCCCACTACTGAGGATACCAGGAAGCTGAGTTAATGATTTGAAAAATTCTGTCTGGATATCAAGTTAATAGTGTTAGTTCTGAGAAGAAAATCTATTGACTTGAACCTATTTTTTTATTTCACTGACCGTTTGATCAAAGCTGTAAATTAATATTGTAGGATAATAATTAAAAAGGAATAAAAATCAATCATTTTAAAATTGATAAAAGTTTTACATTTATTTCCCCAGTTATACAAAATCATAAATTTTCACTGGAAACAGATCCTCCAAAAAACTGGAGAAGTTCATCCAGGGTGTGTTAATTGTATTACACTCTCATTTTGTCATGATTTCTATAGTCTTTTTTTTTTTTTTTTTTTTTCTTTCTTTTTTTACTTGCTCTCTCTCTTCCTCTATTCTAAGGGAAATAGAAAAAAAGCAGACATGGCTTTGGAGCACATTTTTTGGAGTTAATTTGACAGACTTATCATGTGCACTTACTTACTTAACATTCTTAGTTTCATTACCTCCCAACAGCTTTTCACTTTTCATTTTACGATTTTCTTCCAGAACCATTCACTTGGAATTTACTTATTAGAACAAAACAAAAAACTAACAAAAAGAAAAAAAAATCCAACTAAAAAATTAACCTTGCCAAGCAGAAACACTGAGAAATACTTTTTTAGCATAGAAATGACAGAATAAAAATTATCTCTTTATTCAGTCTAATATCAATGTTATTTGTTACAGTAAGAGACATAATGGGTGAGAGCTTATCAGACTATAAAAGAGGTAGTGTTGGATTACTGACATCATTAAACCTGCTCTGGTATTCTGATTCCATAAGCAGCTGCCTGTACTTGATGCTTCAAATAACAGAAAAAACCACCATAAAACATTTGTCCAGTGTTTAATGTCATAATGAGAGAAGAAAAGTTCTTTCCTGACTCCCACAGATTATCAATTTATGCCCTGAAGCATACAATTTTACTGTAATTATGTTAGCTTTCATAGTTGTAACTGTTATTAATGATCATAAAGTTGTAGCTTTGCCATGTAAATGTATTGGAGAAAGAAATAGGACAATGTTAAAGGTAACTAACCTTGACATCAGCAGAAGCTGTGGGAGCCCAGCAAACAGGTCATTTACTGAAGCATTGAAAATACAGTTCTGGTTCTAAGTACATATCTAATGCAATGAGGAGTAGAAAAGAGTCCACATTCTTAAGAGTCATTATGGTTTTATGGATTGAGAGTAGGTCATCTAAGAGTTTGAACAGAAAATGTGCAATGGCTGACGTAGTTTCAAATTGCCAGAATGTTTAGGAGATAGCAATCTGAATGAAATTGGTTAACTGACTGAATATTCTATCTGTGGAAAAACCCTCTGCAAGTTGTGTGGGGGGTTTGCTTTGGTTTTGGTTTGGTTGTGGTTTTTTTGTTCATTCATGTTCTTCTTTCTGGCATTATGTTTGCTTTAGTTGTAGTTTTGGATCACTAGGAAAGAAACAGTACTCTAGAGCCTCTAAAGATCACTTTGAATGAAAACTGGGTATCAATATGCAGAAAAATTTAGAAATTAAAAGCCAAAAATTATATTGAAGATAATGGAGAAAGGAACCTTGAAAAAGATGGGAAAGGGTTAAATAGAAATATATCTCCAAAAATAATAAAAAACTATAATCATGGGATGAATTGAGGTTTTGCATTTTAATGGAAAATTTTTGGAGTCTAATCTGGACATGTCTAAATGACATACCTGAAACCTACATAATTAAATAGATTGTCACCAGCAAAACACTTTATATCCTAAAGCTACATCCTGAAAGGATTAGAAGAATAAAGGAGTTTAAACTTTTTTTTTTCCTTATTCTTTATATTCAGATTTCCCAGCATGGTTCATTATTCTTATTTTCCATCCATTTCAATATGTAAATGTACCATGTTGCAAAGACTAAGCATATTATACAATTTAGGAATTAAATATTTTGCTTTTAACATTGTGGAAAAAGCCAACAACAGTTGATTGTTAATAGGTGGAAATATATGATGCTCTGTGTCTTTCCATTCCAAGTTATGTTAGCACAATTACAGTTTTCCTGCGGTGTAATTGTGACTAAGTGAATAAAATGTCAGTTGGGATAATGAAATAAGAGTAGCAAGATGGTGCCGAAAATTAACTACCAAACTAGCAGCTACATTAGCATATAAACACTTGTTTCAGTCTTTGCCTTTAACACGTTTGAAAAATAGCAAATAAAAGCAATTCTGTACTCTTTGTTCCTGGGTAGACCCTTCAGAAGGAGTCTAGCAGTGCCTGTTTGGAGTAGACATTTATGATTGAGGTAGCAAATTTCTGAATATATGTTATTCCAAGAATGATTGACATTTTGCCTGGGAAGCTGTTCTCTAGTCCTGAAAGAACAGGCATGTTTTTGTACCAAGAAAACAGAACCATCTTGTTTCATCTCCGGGGATGCACAAGACTAACAGTAAACAAGTAATGAAAAATCCTTTTTCACAGTGTCCAGTAATTGCACGTATGACACTGTAGCTACACATTACGTGTTTTTCTTTTAAAATCAGTATGTGTTACTACTGCTAAGTCTTAGTGGAAAAAGAATTTATTTTGGCGCAATGTTATGTCCAGAAAGCAACCCAGTTGTCACTCATATCAATACATGGTCATAAACTAAATAGATATCAATATCACAAGATTGCTATACACATTATTGTTCTATTGTATTATATTATAATGATATACTCTATATCTTGTTATATAAATGATATATATACTGGGCTCTGTTGTTGTCAGAGAAAATTATTAATGTATTTGGAATGTGTGTGATCAAATTATATAAAGACTGTAGAAGTCACATCTGACCATCCTTGGGCTTCTCCCACCCCAAAACCAGGGTTTTTGAAAATTCAGGAGGCTCTTACGCTATTTTTGTAAATTACTTTTTACTGATATAAAATTGCATCACACCCTAATATGGAACCTGTACCTGACATTTTAGGCAGAGTTGTCTGTAATTTCTCTAGAAGACTACAAAAGGCTCCAGCAGAAAACAGACGGATGATTCACAGTATACTTGAGAAACTCATCTGCAGATTGATTACTCCTGTCTCATATTGCACTGCTGCCTGCAAAACCATTGCCATTAAATGGAGCTGTAGCTTAGTATTTGCTCCACAGTTTTGTTGATTGTGTTTGTCTGCCAAGGTGTAGTGGTTTAGGAATAATACTCCCCAGGTTAGTACTCCCACAGACACTTTCCAAACCGTACACCATTCACTTGGTCCCCCCTCTGCCTGTCCCCCTGAGGCAGGCCTGAGAGGAGAATTGGAGGCACAAAAAGTAAAGATCACAAATTGAGATAAGAACAATTTCCTAGAAACAGCAATTAGACAAAACTGAACGGTAACAACAACAATATTAATGGCAGAGATTACAGGGGAAAAAAAAATGTTTTTGCTTGCTGTAAAGGCCCTGACAACAGACAATACCCCAACACTCACTCCAGCATTACCCAACTGTTCCCTCTGGACAGAAACCAGGGCCACCACCCCACCTCTCCCTCTACCACTCTTACTCCTTTTCCTCATAAGAGACTCCCTTCCCTCTGCCCTTGGCAATGACATGAGGTGGTACAGTATACCTCTGGGTCCTGGTCATGCCTCCTCCTGGCTACTGAAAAATTAACCTTGTCCTAGCTGGAACCACACACAAAACTAGCTTATTTTAAAGACTGACAGATTAATATGAATGCAAAGGCTTTCCCAACATTATAACATTTCTTTGCAGAAGATGGCAAAGATAAGGAAAATGAGGGAGACATGGAAGAAGCATTTATGTAATTTTTCAGTGCTATCACTCTGTCCATATTAATTCTTCTCAGCATCTTGATTTTTTATTTTTTTTTCTTTCAAGAAGAGAAATTTTATCTTACATTTTCATTTGGTTCATTTTTTCCTGCTCTCCCTCTGGAAATGTATTAATACCACACATACCACATTTTCCAAGGGAAGATCAAAAAAAGGGAGAGTCTTTTCAGGTAATCTCTGCCCATCATTCTTTCCTTCATTCTCAGTTCCAGGGTGAATGAAAAAAAATCAAGTATTAGAAAACTTAAATGTCTATGTAAATTGCAGCATAATTTAAATATTTTTTATATTCTTTGGTCCCTGTATATATATACCTGCCCTGCACATCAGAGAAGAGTAAATTTATCAAAAGAATTTAATAAGCACTGACATTTGCAGTGCATCAACACCCTTAGCTACTGAGTCACATGACACATTTATAAGATGTTGAAATAATACAAAAGTGTTATAAAATACAGTGAGAAATCTCAACTCTCATCAGAAAAATTAATCTGCTGCCAAAGTTGAAACATTTTTGTGTAAAATCCTTGTGTAAAGGTTCTTGCATAAGTTTGTCATATAAACATAATAAATGTGTGCCTAAAGATCATTTCAGGTTGAAATTTAGGAAAATTTTCAGCAGTGGTCTCATGAGGTCTTTTGGGTTTACATTACTAGCAGATTTCCCAAAGTGTGTTAAAAGACTTTTGGAAACAAGTCAAGAGCATTTATCTCCCTATGGAAATCCAACACAGTATATCAAGTATAATACATGAAGAGAGAAAGGGATATGTTCATGTATCTGACATCAACTGAAGTAATGTATACAATCAAGATTTTCTCTGGGAGTTGTAAGCAACAGATCATTTCAAAAGGAAAAGTTGTGCCTGCAAATGTTTTTTGAGGTTACATTATAATAAGGGTTCAGGATCAAACAAGCAAACAAACAAAAAGGTTTTCTGTTGTTTCACAGAATTTTGATCTCTATGTTCAATTATTTTTCAGATATGTCACCTCAGATATTTCATGTAACTTTAGTCTACACTTAATTCTAGCATAATAGAGAAGGAAAGAAAATCTGTGGAAATTTAGGTTGACTGGAAAAGGACAAGATTTATAGTTAGTATTCATTTGTGCCAGTGCCAACATTATCTATACTAGTCAGAATTCATAGGGTTTAGGCATGGAACATATAAAATTATCTATGTAATTTGAATAAAGGGAAATGTGGTACTTAATGTACCACGGATAATGAATACGTTATAACCAAAACTTCAGTCATGCATCCTTTGCTACTTGAATGCATGTGAAAGCAACCATGCAAGCTACTAAGAGGAATTTAAAACTCTTACTTTCTTGGTACCGCAGGTTAATTTTTACCAAGATCTATCTCTAGGATTTCATTTCTTTGTGGGTTGTTTTTTTTTTTATTTTTCCAGTGGAAAAATAATTAATATTTTGTATCTATTATCCAAATACGGTATCATAGAAGTTTTTCACCAAAGTAATAAGTAACAGAAATGAATTCTAACAAAATTTTTAAAAGCATTTTATCTTAGCAGCTTTAGGAAGAAAACTAGTAAGATTTTGTGCAAATGATGAAAAATCATTAAAAATATCGATTTTCTAAGAAGCAACAAAATAAAGCTTGGGATTTTTCCCCCCAGATTTAGTTTTTCACAGAGGCTGAAGATAAACCTGCATAAATGTATTTCTCATTTCTATGGCAACTAACCACCAACAACTATTTTATGACACTAAACATTCAGTAACCATCAATTACTCATGAATGAAAATATCTGAGGGTAGATGCTAGGGTGAATAAAATGTGGAAGTGATACTTGTTTAGAAAACTTTTATCAGTGAAGAATTAAAAGTACAAAACCCACAAAGCAAATGATGTAGATCATTTGCTAATTTTTTTATCAGTACAGAGTTGAGTTAAAGTTGTTATATATTTTTTATTTTTATTATTTTATATTCTTATATTTTCTTCCTTTCTTAGAGTCCTGGGTTCATGGACCCTGGCAGGATGGATCCATAAGTGTTGCAAAAGCTGTCAGACACTGTAGCTATGCCACTCATGGTCATTTTGGAAGGATCATGGTGATCAGGAGAGGTGCCTGGGGACTGGAATAAAGACTTGCTGGAAAGCAGCTTTGTTAAAGGCCTTGGGATTCTGGTGGACAGCAGGCTCTCCACGAGCTAGCAGCGTGCCCTTGAGCCTGAGAGGGGTATGGTTTGCTGGAAAAGAAAGGCGACAGAAGAGGGACTAACTCAGCATTCTAACATAAAGAATAAGTTCTTACACTGAAACTTTAAATGGAGCTTTTGGAAATGTTCTGGGTAATGATTTAAGACAAAAGGAACATTAATGCTATAAGAGTGCCCATAGATCAGTACATCTGAGAGATCACAAGAGCTAGGCTTTTTGCAAGCAATCTCACATAACTACAGATATTCACAGTAAAAACTGGTGCAAGGGAGCTGGTAATTCTAAGCACTCTTCCTGGCAGTAGAAGAAAAGTGCTACTCCCTGTCTGCTGCAGTTTAGTAAATGCTGGATTGCATTCTAAGAGTATCTGCTTCATTGCATTACCTATGCAGCAAAGTGAAGTCCATTAACGTGTCATCAGATTAATTAGTCCTTCCCAAAAATATAGTAATGGACCACTGGGTTGACTGCTCACTGACTGCAATAACAAGGGGGCATGAAGAGAATGAAAAAAGTTGGTTTACTAATACTGGGTCCACTATTAAGAGAGTAGGAAGCTGTTGGCAGATGATGATAAGAGGTCAACATGCTAAGTTTGTTTTTTTAGAATTCTTGAATAAAATACCATGTGTAGCCTAGAAGTAAATATAGTTGAAACTAACAAGGAAAGATTCCAGCCTTAAATAAATCAAGAATTGGCTAGAGAGTACTTATACAAATTAGGTTTTCATATTGTAAGTGTGATAGGTTTTAAGCTATGTAGTTAAAGTATTGACTGGTGAAATTAGCTACAAACAGTAGTTATTTTGAGAATTCACAGATCAAAGATCAAAAAAGGCAATTGCTGTGCCACATTTTAAAAAAATGCAGAGAAGGAGGAGCTGTGGAACTGTGCATATTTTAATATTAATTTCTAAGTAGTAACTGGAAAAAATAATTTAACAAACCTGGAGTACTTGCAAATAAGAAAAAGCAGAGCAATAGCCAAAAAAAAGATTTATCAGTAACTAACCGCCTCAAAACACTATTTTACTTCTGCAATAGGATAATAGCCCTTGTAGACAGAACAGAAGTAGTAGAGTCATATAAGTTGGCTTTTAAAGTCTTTTAACATTCTGCCTCATGATAGTATTAAGAAAGCTGAGGAAAAAAAAAGAGTTTGAATAAAAAGCTTGAGGGTGGAATTCCAGCAAATCTGGCAAAGAAATTGTGTCTGTGTTGTAGTCTCGAGTTCACTGCCAAAAAGATGGGCGTTTGCAGGAATCAGTAAGTAAAACAAAGCACTAAAAATCCTGCTTAGGAATGAGTTGGATTGTTCTCACTGGATCTTCAACAGTGGAGTAAAAAGCATTTCACAAATTTACATCTATATAATCTATACATAATAGAACAGAATGTCCTGCCAGAGGCAGCTGGAAAGATTGGATAGTCTCTTGAGATGCCTGCCTGTGCATCTTCTTTCCTTAGCTCATGTAAATTGATGCAAGAATAGGTGGCAATGTTTTAGCCTACAGGTTTTATTTGTCTGTTTGCTTATGCCTATAACTGTTATAGCATCAATGGGGTTATTTGCAGTTAAATGTATTCATTTCTGGAGTTTTTGTAAATACATCTAATTGTTGGTTAAAGACAACGTGTGATGAAATACTTGCAGGCAATTCCTAGGTCAAAGGCAGAAGCAGATATTTAGTTATATGTATAGTTAATTACTCAGACATAAATTAAGAAGCATCAGTTTTGTGTTTTCATGAACAGTGATATTCATAGACATCAGAAAGAGCTGGACTGTTTTTCAGAGGTTTTGAAGGTTTAATGGTGGATTTCTGTGTTTTAGGATTACATCTGTGTTGTATAGTATTTACTAAATTAAAAAGTTAGGTTTTAATGTTAACACTACAAAGAGTTTCAAGTCTAATTCCAGGGAAGGTTCAAATCATGCTCTGTGCCTCTAACTACACCATATGGTCTAAACGCTGAGTATTTTATAAACATGCTTGAGACAGCTCTAAATTAGGTCATGACTAAAACAGCAAAATCAAAGTCAAATTTGGGTCAAAAGGACCTGCTTGTCCTTTCTGTGTAACACAGAAATAATTCAATGCATAAATCATGTACATCTGCATAGATGTCTAATTTGTGACTCATGTTTTTGTCATTAAAATTTCACATGTTGTGTAAAGCCACAGTGTTCCATGAGTATCCAGTTATACTTTACAGAGAGAAAAAAATGTCCTACTTAGAAAGAAAAATATGTAGGCATAAGTATTAAATCCATAGTTAATAGGTCCTTAAGGTTTTTTGAGATCTTTCAGCTGAAGCTGGATTTAAATTCCCATGTTCTGCAGTCAATGACTAAATTCATTCTCTGCATCTGTTGTACTTTCTGCTGGGTAGTCTAGTTTTCTGCAATGCTGTATATTAATCCAGAATACTCATATATTACATTACACATATGCAATAGCTGTTAACACTGCAAAATGTGGTAATTTCTTTCCTCAGAGGCTCTTAATCTTTTGATGAGTATCACTGGTATGATACCACATTGATCCAGAAACTTGGGACAGCCAACTGCAGAGGAGAGTTAATATCTCAAGAATGTATCTGCATAAAGCTCAGTTTCTTAATAAAGCTTGTCTCAAGGGTGTTGGAGCGGCTTAGCACAAAGGTGATATTCAGCTCACCTAAAAATTTTAGATAATCTAAAAGCTTGTATCTAATGAAACCATTGGGCTTTGAGTATTGGAAGGAGAGCTGCCACTGGGGACATAACCTTTTCCTACACTGAGTATCTAAAACTGAGTCAATACTGACTAGGGCACTACCCAACGTGCCTGGCTGTGTTGGCTCCCTACCACTCCCCTTAGGGTATGTGCTGTCTCCTTTACTGTCCACATACTCAGATATGTACTTTTACATTTCCAGGGGGAGAACAACCAAGACTGACCCTGGTACGGCTAGGGACCAGTGACATTCTGAGGAAACACTATCCAATGAAACTGAGGCATACTTGGGGGCCTATACTAGAGCTGGGCCCTGTATGCTCCCAGCTCTTTTTAGTGCCTAGACTTAAACTAGACAACTAATCATATAAAAATTTTTTTGTTATTGAATGCTTTCTTCTTTTTTCTACATCTTAAATGTATTTCCCAATCTGTTAATTTTCTAACAATCCACTGGGCTAAAGCATTGAGGAAAATAGTGTTATCAAGATACCAAAGATTCAGTTCTGTTTCAGTTTTAATTTCACTAAAAGTTCTTTATAGATCTGGGAAATGTATTTGTCATTCATTTTATTAGTACCAAATGAAGCATTTGATGCTTGGAAAGATTATCTGGAAGATTCACATGTTTTGCAGTACCTTAATATTAAGTAGCTTTTGTTATTTCTCAGAAAGTAGTTTTATAAAGCAATGACTCATTAATCCTGAGTGCAGTCAGTGATTTCAGCAAAAAGTCAATACAGTATTTCACAATATATGGTACCATTCAAACCGCTTAGAGGAGTCATGTCTATATTCTAATTTGTAATCAACTCTTTTTTATCAGAAGTCTACAATAGTTTAAATACATAACATTTTTTCCTACTATAAGTAAATTTAAATCAGAATCATTTAAAAATATATTAAAATGTAATCCAGCATGATGTGATATATCCTAATGAATAAACATGATCAAATTTCAAAAATTATGAAAAATAACATAAACCAAATATATAAAAGTATATATAACAACTTCTATTTCAAGGTATCCTGCACACAAAAATGTTAACAATGCAAGTGTTTTCTGTTTCTCACACTTTTAAGTATTGCTTTTCAGGATATTCATAGTGAAATTTTTGACATAATTATATGACATTTCCTCAGTCTAGATGAGATTATTTAATATCCTGCTAATCATGTCTTGTAAAACTCCAGTGATGGGGATGGGACTCTACCACACCTCTGGGGAGCTTGTTCTAGTCACTGCCTGTTCTCACTGCAAAAATTTATTTCTTGTATCAAGATTAAATTGGACGTGGTCTCTGACTTGCACCCATTGGGCATGGACTTTTTCATGTGGCTTCTGTCATGAAGAAAGAAATCTTCTGTATAACTGTCCTTCAAGTACAGGGTTAGTGCTAAGAAGAAACCCCTTTCCAGGGACAAAACATACACCTAACTTCTTCTGTTGTTTCTCTTAGGACTGTTTCTCCAGCCCTTTGATCTTCATGGTGACACTCCATTGGACCTCCTCTGTCTGTCCATATTTTCTTTTAAATTTTGGGTGCCGGAAATGAACAAAGTGCTTCAAGCGTGGCCTTACAAGTTCTGGGTAAAGCAAGATGATCACACCTCTGCCACTGCTAATAATGTTTCTGCAGATGCAGTCCAGGATCCATTTTGCTTTCACTGTGTTACAGACACACACTGCTGACCCATGGTCAGCTTCTTGTCCCCCAAGGCCCCCAGGTGCATTTCAGAGACACTGCTCCCCAGCCACACAGATCGTGGCCTGTTCTGGGTTCTTTGGTTCTGTCATCCAAGGGGCAGAATCCTGCAGGTGTTTTTGTTAACCTCATACAGTTCTTTCTCGCCTGCTCCTCCAGCCTGTCCAGGTCTCTCTGTAAGATGTCTCTTTGTTGGGGGTTAGATCTCTTTCTTTTTTACTTATAGACTTTTTTTCCCATAAGTTGTTAGGAAACTAACTACTGCATACCCATGGGTACTTAATCAAAACAAAAGAAGTGGCCAAACTCTGGAGAGGACTGTGGGGTCTGGCTACACTTCTTTTGTCTCTGGGAGTTTCTCTCCAAGGGGAAAAATACCATGAGATTTTGGGGGAAGGAAAAGGATGGGGCTGGGGGCAGATGTGCTGTCTCACTCTCGGCATCGAAAGGAGCATGTTGCTTACTGTGTGGAGAATTCACTTTCCCTACTGGAGTCCAGTCCTAGGGATCTACCACCGTCTGCATGTGTGTCCAGGAATCCTGAGCTCACTTTTTTCCTGCCCTGCTGGGAGCCACGCCACTGCTGTCCTGCCCCTGCCACTTCTTCAGTGCTGCTCTGGTTTCTCTACTCCCCACACCCCCTGCCCTGCCGGGACGTCCTGCAGTTCCAGCTACCATCGCAGAGCTTCTGATACATCTCATCCACCAGCTGGGATGTCTGCTCATTCCTGACATTCCAGTTTGGTGCTCCTCAGAGTCCTGCTGGGGCACTGGGGT
Organism: Cettia cetti; assembly: GCA_013401135.1. Classification (NCBI taxonomy): domain Eukaryota; kingdom Metazoa; phylum Chordata; class Aves; order Passeriformes; family Sylviidae; genus Cettia; species Cettia cetti. The sequence continues at coordinate 36,717 of VZUI01044348.1, read as the reverse complement.
CAGACTGCTCCGGGCTTTGTGAAGCAAAGCCTCTCCTCCATCCATTCCCATCTCAGCCAAGAAGGCTGTCATGAGGTTCCTAGTTCTGTTTTGTTGTTAATGCTGCAGTTGTTGTTTTGTTTGCCTTGTTATACACCTTGTTATACATACTAGTAAAGAACTGTTGTTCTATCCTCCTATCTTTGCCTGAGAGCCCCTTAATTTCAAAATTATAACAATTCAGAGGGAGGGGAGTTGCATTCTCTATTCCAAGGGAGGCTCCTGCCCTTTCTAGCAGACACCTGTCTTTCCAAACCAAGACATTCTTCCCTCTCACATTTGTGTCTCACCACCAGTCTGGTGTCACCAGCAAACTTGGTGAGGCTGCTTTCAACCCCACCAACCAGATAATATATGAAAATACTTAACATTGTGGGGCCCAGCATTGATCCCTGGGGGACCTCACTTGGTGACAGGCTGCCAGGCTGAGTGAAAACCATTGATCACTACTGAGTGCAGCTCATTAGCCAATTCCAAACCCAAATCACAGATCAGCTACCCAAGCTGTGCCTTGACAGTTTGTCCAAGAAAAGACTGTGGGAAATGGTGTTAAATGATTTGCTGAAGTCCAAGTAAGCAAGTTCTCTGTTCATGTTGACAGAATATGCTATTTTGCTGTAGAAGGCGACCAGGTGAGTCTGACCTCAGTAAAGGCATATTGCCTTTTCCCAATCAGCTGCTTCGTTGGGTTTCTACCATCCTACCAACAGACTTTCCTAAATCCTCCTCCTGTGGAGGAAAAGGATGGAGCCATACATGCTGTTTATTATTCATGTGAATGCTATATGTTTGCATAGGTGCTGGTAAGGCACAGTTTTCTCTCTGTCTCGTCTGTGCAACCTGCTGTGTGCATGCTGGATGTGTGCATGTGTGACAGGTTGTTCATGTAGCAGGCTGTGAGTCCCGTGTGAGTGTGTGTGTTCCTATTGGGGATTGTGTGAAGGGCCTTTTTACGGGCTGGACTCTGGACAGGAGCACAGCAGCCTCATCTCCATCAGGCTAACCAATCTAACAACCTTTAACATGGGAATATGAATCTCCAAATCAATCCCATGTGAAATACTGGTAAGAAAAGGTATTTTTCTACCACATGTGAACCTGATATGACTCAGGGGCATACGTGTCCTTGATGAACAAAATAGTGGCCTGGCCGAGCTTTTTGATTTTTCTTCATGTTTGCTTTTTTGCCTAATGGCTATTTTAATTCACTCAGAGGTAAAACAGTTCATTTATAGCGGATTGGACTGGCTTATCTTACAATGGAGATAAAACTATTTAAAATAATGCGGGGATCAAAACTTGTTTACTTTATACAGACACCACTTCAGTAGAATAAACATTTCAATGGAAGAAGTTTCAGTTTTCACTGTGGTCTCTTAACAGCAGTATAGATTTTTGGCAATCAATATTTTCCCTAAAATGCTCAGAATAATTAAACAGTAAAGATAACCACTGGGAAAAGTATAGCAAATCTTAACATTTATCACAGAGAGCAATTCTTGGTGGCGAAACTATGACAAAAAAATTTCTCTGATGTGACTACATATTACACATGTATAACAATTACCAAAACAAAACAAACAAAAAAGAAAACGTATTGCTTTCAGGAGAACTAAATAGATTGTGAATGTTGTCTTCATTGTTGTTTTCATTGGGAAAAGAGATTACTTTGGGGTTGGCCTAATCTCTTTTCTCCAGAGGTAGACTCCTTTAAAGAGTCAGGGGTTTAGTAAAAAACCAAAGCAAACAGAGAAAAAATGTTTAGTAAAGTGTTTCTGAGAAGAATTTGTACCAATCACCTACTCTAGGGAAGAAAAGAATATTTTGATGAAACATGGAGGATATAAACTCAAATTCTTTATTCATCTGAGGAAATATGGGCTCGTGTTACACATAAAAGTTCTCTAATGCCCTTATTATATGGTATTTTGGGACTTCTCAGGCTTTATAGCATGGAACTAACTATAAATTGCACAAACTAAAAAGCCGGAGAAATTCTGTGGAGGCTAATTGTATTTTGCTGTATTGTTTTTCAAGTCAACTCCTTGTTCCAGTCATTTTGTGAAACTTGTTCACACACTTGTGTGGGTGTAGCACAAAGGTACCATTGAGGAAATATGAAGATAATAAGTGACTAATGATGATGAAATGGGTGTGCTTATGAAGTTCTGAGGAGTGAGATATTTAATTATATTCTTACATATCTTAATATTGAAGCTGTAGGTACAGATGTTCTTAGTGTTCTGGTTTTTGTTAATCTTATTCTTGGTTTGTTTGGGTTTTTTATTAGTCTTAGTCATAAAATAACAAGAACAGTGGGAATTAAAACAAGTTTTAAGGTTACCAAGAATTAGTAGCTGTCATGGTGATTATCATACTCTGTGAATGCAACCCTTCAAGGACCTTAGTTGGATCCAAAAAAAAAGAACACAATATTAGTCTAAAAACAAAGATATCCAGATTGCTTTCAGAATTAGTTCACTCGTCTGTAAGACTAGCCAATCAGTGAACTATATTGTACAAATAAACATATCAGAAAGTGTCATACCTGACTACAGAACAGACTATATTCAGAAATGAATGAACAGTACTTACAAGAAAGATAAGGAATTCTTCTTACATAGGATTTAAGATTTATCTGAACATAGAAACGTGTTTATAGAAAGGCGTTTATCTATTGGTACAGAACTGAGACTTACCTGTTTTGTGAATTATCAGTGTATTTGAGAATGTTTAAATAACACTAAATTTGCCATTTATGCAAATAATGACATGCACATTGTACTATCCATATAAACAGACTGGATAAAATTGCATATAAGAACCTGCACTTTCTTTTTTTTTTGAAAACAATGTTTTACTTCATTTTAATACCAATTCAAATTTTGACTTTTATATCTTTTTGGTTAGTGACTGGTTTCATTGTACTGTGACTAGTTTTTCAGTTTCTCTGTTTCCTGTCTTTAAATTTGTAAAGATAAAACATTGACCTATATATAATTCCTACTGTAGGCTTCATGTAAGAATTATGATAAGAAGCACTATTATTTCATTCAAAATAGGATTTCAGTTACCATGAACATTTCCCTGACAGCCAAAGGAAGGAAACTTCTGTTATTATTTTTTAAAATAGCTTTCAGGAAAGGAAAAGATAAATGCTTTGTGAAGGATATTGAGTGGCTGAGTGAGATTTTGTTTGAGGACTCATGAAAATTAGTTAAAAGTAATTAGTTGAGAAGATCCTTTCTGGAACTATCAACAGAGAACTAAAGAAAAATTACATAAATTAATTTTAAAAATAAATAATAATTTAAGTAATTAATATTGGGCTGCACAATTCCAAAAGTGAAGCTCCCTTTAGTTTCAACCAATCCCTTTCCACCAATAAGCAACTACTAGGAGAAGACAAAAGTGAAAAAATAAGTTTACTAATAAGTGAAACAACAACAGGCATAAAATAACAGTGAGTAATCACATATACAAAATTCCTTGGGAAGGGTCACCCAAAATGATGGGGCACCATCTCCTTCCAAGGTGTCCCAACTGCTGACTGTGTGTATGGAGACAAAGAGAAAATGGCATAAGACCCTTTCCAAGATAGAGCCTGCCACAGTGTTATGGGTTTGGGGAGATACCTGTGCACACAAAACTCAAGAGGCAGTCAGAATAGCAGAGTGAGAACATGTGAGAGGAACAGCCCTGCAGACACCCAGGTCAGTGAGGAAGGAGGGGCAGGAGGTGCTCCAGGCACTGGAGCTAAGATTCCTCTGCAGCCCATGGTAACGACCATGATGAGGCAGCTGTGCTCCTGCAGCCCATGGAGATCCATGTGGAGCTGAGATCCACCTGCAGCCCCTGGAGGAAACCCAAGCCAGGGCAGGTGGATACCTGAGAGAGAGCTATGAATCTGTGGGAGACCCATGCTGGAGCAGCTGTTCCTGAAGGACTGCACCCTTGTTGTATTGCACAAATGTAGCTAGATCTTGATGCACTGTCCCTGTTTATAGAAGTGTTTGTAAAACCCACCTTCCCAGAAACCCCTGTACCTGTATACCTGACACCATCTGGTGTCCACCTCTCCTGGGGTCTGCCCCCATTGGCCAGCAGACCCTCTCCCCTCCTCCCTCCTTCACCAAGGGCATAAAGCCTGGTTCCGAGGAGGCTCTCTCTCTTTGGATCTCCGGGACCGCATAGTGAAGGTTTGGCATTAAAGAGCAGGACTGTTCCCGGGAAACTGAGAGCGCCTTTTGTCTTTTGCCTTCTTGTCCTCACCCCGGTTCCCTTCTGAGGTTGATCTGCTAGCCAGGCTTGGAACCTCGTGAGTGGGAATTGGGGCACACCCTGTAGAAGAGTGACCCACATTGGAGCAGTTCATGGAGAACTGTTGCCTGTGGGATGGACTCACACTGGAGAAGTTCATGGAAAGCTGTCTCCTCTGAGAGGGACTCCATGCTAGAGCAGGAGGAAGGCTCTTTTTCCTGAGCAACAGCAGAAAAAATGTGCGATGAACTGACCAAAACCCCTACTCTCTGTTTCCCTGCACTGCTGCTGAGGAGGAGGTAGAGATGGGAAGGAGGAACAGGTGGTGGTGGAAAGGTGTTTTTGAGATTTATTTTACTTCTCATTATCCTGTTCTGATTTTGTTAGTATTCAATTAATATCCTGAAGCTGACTCTGCTTTGACCATGATAGTATTTGGTGGGTGGTCCCTCCTAGTCCTTGTCTAAACACATGAAGCTTTTGTTATATTTTCTCTCCCCTGTCTAGTTGCAGAGAGGAGTGACAGAGCAACTTTGGTGGGTGCCTGGTATATATTGTTAAGAATTGGAGGGGTATAATCAAAATTACAAATTCTGGTAAATATTAATACTTCCTTGAATTGTTAACTGTGCTTTTATACTAATTTGCAAATTAATGCCTGTATGATATTTTGCCATTTCTTTTTCATCTCTGCTTTCTTTACAGTCTTGTTTGCACCTTGATTCAGGCAGGCATCTCTTCCAATTGGATTGTAGTGATCTGGGTCACATTGTAGTGATCTGGGTCCTCCCTGGGGTGCCAGCCTGACAGCACATCTTTTTCAAATGTTTTATAAGTATTTTTGATTCTGCACTTCTTCAGGGGTAAGGTGCAAACACATTGTAGGTGCTCACTGCCCTAGATGCCTATACCCTCTCACACACCCTGACACTCAGAACTGTCTATCCTTTGGGCAGATCTATGGGTGATATTCTTAGTTAATTATCTGACCTTAAACAAGACCTGAAACATTTGCACCAACATACCGGTTGCTATCAAAATTGCAAAATTGTTTTCAAGGGTGTTCAAAATTATATTCAAAATCTTTAAAATTTTCAAGCAGTATGGAATTCGGCCTGGGGGAGAAGGAAGAAAAGAAGGAAGGAAAATGTAGAAATATATCTCCCCTACAGGTTGTCTTTCTGAGGAGAAAAGGCCACAAGTATGATTATTCATCATTCCCGGTAGATTATTCAGTAGATGAGTCCCAAAGTACTGGGGTGTTTGCAATACTGAGCACATTCCCCAGGCTGGTTTACTGTCTCGCAACAGTAACACATCATAAGCCAATACTACAAAATACCCCTCAATTATAATCTTAGCTTAGGCCCCAAGGACAATAAACATTACCACAGGGAACACATACTGCAAGTAAGATACTACTGCTATTACAGTAGAAAACCCTGGGCTAAAACGAAACTGTTAGAGTAAATGAATCACCATTACAACCAGCAACTATTGAACCAGTAAAATGAACGTTTATAAGAACTTTCATTTAATACACTAAGGTCAGATCTGTCATCGCAACCCGTTGTGCCTCACACTGTACACCAAAAAGGATTGTTGTAGTTGAAAGCTAGCTGGCAACTTATCACCATACAGCTGCTTGCTCACACCCTCCCCCCATCCCCAGTGGAATGGGGAGGGGAATCAAAAGTAAGACTTGTAGACTGAGATAAAAACATTTAAATGATTGAAACAAAGTTTAAAAAAAAAAGGTGAGAGGAAAAAAAAAACAAACTTAGGAAAAACAATTGTGACACACAATAAAAACAATTGTAATGCACAATAAAACTGCTCACCACCCACTGACCAGTGCCAGACCCTGTCCCAAACCCTGATCAGCCCCTCTTCCAGATAACTTGCTCAGTTTATATACTGGGCATGATGCTCTATGTTACGGAATATCTCTGGGCCAGTCTTGAGCACTTATCCCAGCCATGCTCCCTCACAGCTTTTTTTCTGTGGCAGAGCATGCATCATTAAAAAGTCCCTGACTTAGGATTAACACAACATAGCAGTAACCAAAAGATCAGTGTGTTATCAACATTATTCTGATACTGAGTATAAAGCACAGCACATTACTAGCTACTGAGAAAAAACTATCTCAGCCAAAACCAGGACACAAATCTGTTCATATATGCAACCACTTGTTTAGAGAATTTCAGCATGAAACTTTAAACATTTATATCTATACATGAGTATTCATCCATTTCCATGTATTTATTTAAGTAATTTATACCTGTAGTCCTAGAAGAGGGTTTGTGATAGCATATTAAATAATTGAAGACAAAAGTTCATAGCTCAGTTAGAAAGTATCACTAATCAAGCAATTACTAGCCACTGGCAAGGTAAAAAGTAATGAAGCTTGATGCTGGAAGGACAGTCTTTGAAAATGAAACACGTTCTCAGTGTTTGATACTAAAAGTGCTGTATAAACTAATAAAATGTAATGTAATATAATTATAATTAAGGCAAAGTTGAGGTCAAGTATCCTTTAAACTGAGATTAAGCATATTATTCATGACAGTAAGGCATCATTAGACATGTGTAATGTCTATAAAGAGGAAACTATGTGAAAGGACATCAGTAACTGAGCCTGACATCGCCAGTAAGCCAATTCAGACTTCTTCTGTAATATGCAAGAGATATAAATCTTCAGGAATATTATTTTGTGATGGAACTGGAAACATAAACCTGTGCAACAGCATGTCAGGGACACAAATCTCTATACTTAAACAATAATTCATTTGTTATTATTTTGCAATTGATAAATGACACACACAGCATGAACAGAAAAGAGGGAGGTAAATTTGGAAGGTAAAGAAATAAATATAAGAAAGAAAAGGATGGGAGGAAAGAAAATAAAGATGAATGTCGCTCCCCAGAACCATAAAACCCAAGTCAACAATTTCAGGATGAAATATGAGAGAAGGAAGCATAATAAGAATAAAAGTGAAAAAAAAAATAAAATTCAGTAGTTAACTGATGTAAATTATGCAGTCTGGTTGTGTTAAAGTGTTATCACCAGATGCTATGAAAGTTTGATAATTTATCTAAAATGGTAAATATGCTTTTGGGAATAAATGACATCTAACAATTTTGTCCAAGAGAGACCAGACTCAATCTTTTTTACTACAATAGTGTCACTTTGCTCATAGGGACATTTTGTCATGGAAGTCTTGCTCATTTGTGACAAAAGGCATATGCATGTTGATTAATACATTTTAAAAAAATCGTAATGGAAAGTGCTGGACCCACAGGTGTTGGTTGGATTTAAAAAGGCAGAAACACTGCCAAAGTCTTTCTTTGATTTTCCGCATGCATGTCATTACTTTTTCTTCTCTCTTCCCTTTCCTTATCTGTTCTCTTAATATCTAAGTGGTTTTTTTTCTTCCCCTCACACCACCATATTACTTTTCCTTTGTTCAACAGCTAACAATTGCAATATATCTACATCTATGTCTATAGCAATATTTATATCTATGCCTATATATCTATATATACATATATTAGGTATACTCCACTTACTTGTCAGATTACAGACAAACATTTGACAGCATTTACAGACTGTTTGAGGCCATGTACATGTATTTTACAAAATACTTTTAGTGAAACCTTTTTTACCATGGTTATGGAGACAATTTCTAGTGTGTAAAGTATCTGTTATAATTTAAATATATCTATTATATATAAGTCTATCATCTTAGATGCTGAATTGGACATTAATCAAACACATTTCTGAGAGTTTAGAGAGATAGCACAATGTCTTGTCCTATACCAAAAAGAGAATCACTACAGATCAAAAAAACCCAAAGTAACTCAGACAACAATGAGAACAAAGTCCGTAAAAAGGACATTTAAATCTGTTAATTTAACCTAGATGATAAGTATAAAGGTAATGAACCATAAATGAGAGCATTTTATGAGTAAACAAAAGAATAAGAAAAGCCTTCTTGCGGGGCTTGCGCAAGTCAGATTAGATTGTGACTATTTTTTACCAAATATCAAATCATGTTCTTCTAGATACAAATTACTTTGTTCTTATTTCTGTACAGTCATACTTGTATTACACAGCAGCATAGAACACTTAAGAAAATCCATGTTAAATTAGAAGAATATGATGCTATGGACACAAACTCAATCAATAAATATACAAATACTCAATCATGTATATATAATAAATATACATCACATTTCTGCATTATTATTTTTAAGCTCTCAGTAGAAGCTTCAATTCAGGAGTAAACTGCCCTCCATTAGGTATTAGCTAAACGACAGACATTTATATGGAGCAGAGGACATCTCTGGGTTCCCTCATATAACTTGTTTATTTATTTGGATGCATGTGATAAAAAAGAGAGGCATTAATCATTGCACTGAGAGGAATAACAGTGGGATTTAGCTAGTGCAAGAAGATGGATTAGCTCTCTTCTGTAGACTCTGTTTTTGATATCCAATTGCTGAACACAATATTTACCCTGCACCTCTAAAATTCTTATCTCTACTACGTAACACTTGTCAGCCTACTCAATCTTAGCAAAAGTTTCAAGTACAATAATACTTAGCTAGGAAATTTAAATTGGAATGAATAGTGGCGGGACATGGACCATGCAGATATTAATAATGCTATATTCTGAGAAATAACAGAGATACTATTTCTAATTAATTTATTCACTCTTGTATAAGTGCAATTCTTCCTGAATTTTCGTTGCAGACTGTTTCTTTTGGTTTTGTGATTTTGGCTATGCATCATTTCTTCCAGATAATTAAAATCCAAGTAATTTTATGTGCAAGATATAATTTTCTAAGCTTCTTATTTATTTACAAGTGCTGTGTATAAGGTCTAAACAATTATATTTGAATACTTCTTACATAGTTTTCAGTGTTCAGAATAAATAAGGCCAATGGACTTCTTAAAACTCAACTTGTAGACTATGTCTATAAACACTGTCCTTGGGAATCAAGCTTATCATCCATAAAATCTATCAGCTTAAAACAAAGTGTGAGCATGAAAACATTCTGTGCTAAACTTAAGGACATTTTTCTATTATGTTCTGGCTCTTTTTGTCCTTTCTCACTCACCTTTTCTCCTGGAAAAAAAAATTAAAAATTAAAAATCTATATTTTGTCTTTTGTTTAATTGAGGTTTTCAGCTACCCACCTTCTGTTCATTATGGAGAACCCTAAGCCAATCATTCTTAATTTAAAAATCTAAGACCACCTTTCCTATGCTAATCTGACATTTTTCTCTCATGGTAATTATTTACCTATTAATGTCTGATACATAAATCTTCTGTACTGAACATGGAAGTGGAGGACAATGGAAGACAGTAAGAATCAAAACCATAAGCCTGGAACCAGATCTCTGTAAAAATATGATGTAGAATCATTATCAACCAGACTGAGCATTAGATCAAACATCAAAATACTATTTGCATTTATGTTTATGTTGCCACTGTCTGAATAAAGAGGACTTTAATATATAAAGGAAGAGTACAAGCAAGACAGACTTCTTACCAAGACCTCTATAACAGCATGAAGGACAGTAGGTTTAAAGAGAAAGGGTAGATCTAAATTGGATACAAGGAGGCATTTTTTATGGTGAGGCTGGTGAGACACTGGAATGAGTTGCCCAGGGAAACTGTGGATCCCCCATCCTTGGAAACATCTGAGGTCAGGCTGGACGGGGCTCTAACAGGGGGCTGAGGTCATCAGTCATTTTCTCTGCTGCTCCTTCCTCCTCAAGAGGAGAACTCCTCATGCTCTTCCCCTGCTCCAGTGCGGTGTCACTCTCATGGGAAACAGTTCTTCACAAAATGGTCCAGCATGATCCCCTTCCACAGGGTGCAGTACTTCAGGAACAGGATGCTCCAGCATGGGGCCCTCGCAGGGCCATAAATCTTGCTGCAAACCTGCTCCAGCGTGGGCTCCTCTCTCCATGATTCTGCAGATCCCGGTCAGGAGCCTGCCCAGCATGGGCTTCCCACAGGTTCACAGCACCCTTTGGGCACATCTACCTGTTCCAATGTGGGTTCCTTCAGGACTAGAGGGGAATCTCTGCTCTGGCACCTGAAGCACCTCCTTCCCCTTCTTCGTCACTGACCTCGGTGTATGTAGAGCTGTTTCTTTAAAATATTTTCACTCCAGTTGGCCCACAGATTTTTCCTTCCCTTCTTAAATACATTATTCCTGAGGTGCTAACACTGTCACTGATAGGCTCAGCTGTGGCCAGCAGAGCTGGCATCAACCCTGTCAGACCTGGAGGAAGATTCCAGCAGCCTTCACAGGAGCCACCCCTGTTACCTCAGTAAGAAAACTTTGCCATGCAAACCCAATGCAATGGTGTTTGTGGCCACATTGGACTAGTGCTGTTCTATTGTCAAAATCCATGTAAAGGTAGACAGGTAAAAAAGGCAGTAAATGATTGTTGATAGTTCCAGCTATAGTTTAGTTTCTGTCATAATTCAGTGAAGTTGTGCTGAATGTCACTGGATGTCAGAAATGTCAAGACTGTTAAAACCAAAGTCAAATCCCAAGATGCCAACTGTGACATTAAGGTTCACAGCACTGGCCACCAAGGGGTCTGTTTGATCTTCTGGAACATAAACCTTGGCTTCAATTTTCATTGAAGTAGGTGTTGTTTGTATGTTTTTAAACTCAAAAAAAAAAAAAAAAAATCCTTCAGTAAAACCTGTCATCAAAAGTAGAACAGCAGCATAAGCATCCAGATAAAGGATTTATTTCTCACATTAAAATACATATTGTGCATCTGTATCACAATCTCACCTAACATAAATGGTTCTCCATGGTTAAACATTTCTATGTGTGAAGCCTTGTACTCAAAAACACTGTATGTTATGATGCAACTTCACAAAACGGCATTAACTGATAACTTACTGTTTCTCTTAAATAAAGCCATTAATTTCTTCTGCTAAAGTCTATTCATTACTGAGGGCACTAGAGGAGGACAGTCCTCCAATTCAAATAAATTTGCATTTTGTATTTGAAATCACATTGTTTGTATATGTTTAACAGAAAATTCCACAGTGTTAGTGTGACAATCCTTTGAAAATTTTTGTCTAAATTCAATTTTCTATTTATTTATTTTTTTCCTTTGAAATAGCTGAAATTTGCTGCATTTTTAAAAATTTGCATTAGTTTAATAATTCTGAATATTTATATAAATTTCCCTATTTATTTACACTGGTAGTTTTGGTTGTTTTCTATAATTAGAGGAAAATTATATCAATAATAAAAGAAAAATAAGTAAAGCCATGTTAGTAGATCTAATTAGTTCTTTCTTATCATTACATTAGTTACAAGAAATGTATAACATGCACAATATCTACAGTATATCCAGAATTCTTTCATTATTTCATAAGAAATAATACAAGGAACTTATTGGAGAATGGGCATCTGACATACATTTTTAATACAGGTTCATCACTATCTTTCCATCACTTAAAATATTTTCTTTCTCCATGGAAATAATTAACAAAGTGAAATCATATTGAAAATCCAAAACTTTAAAAATTTTCTTTAAATTTTATTATGTTAAAGGAACACCCTGTGAAAGCAGGGGAAAAACCACAATGATTTGATCAGCAGGGTAGCACTAATGGTCACTGACAAATATATATGGGTGTTTTTTCATCTGATCTGCAGACCAGTCATGTAACCAAGTGTTCTAATTTTAGATGCTGCTTTTGTAAAAGCCAGTAGTTTCTATGGATGAAAGTGAGACATAATTTCTAGAAGTTAATAACTTTTACATAAATAAAACAGCTCACAGGGGAAAAGAGAGAAGAAATATAAAGTTTGAACAAGCAAATCTTTCCACTTCTCTAAACTCAAGAAGAGGAAACTTCAAGCCAAAACTATTTTAAATTTAACTTAATTACATTAATTGATTAGAAAATGTAAAGAAAAAGATGACTGGTAATTGCAACATAACAAAGAGTGTTAGGAAGGAAAGAGAGGGATACATTTTCTCTATCTTTACCAGGCCATAGACAATTTTTCAGAGCAAAAAAAAAAAAAAAGCTATATGTAAACTAACATCAACTGTCAACTGAAATACAACTTATGTTTTGAAAATGTTTACCAAGAGGGCTTTCCTGACAACTTCTAAGCAATTAACCCATATGATTCAGCAGAAATAATGTCATATAGAAGTGTTTCTATTGACTTTACGGAGGTATGAATCTGACCAGTGTCTCTGGTTAAAAAAACAGAGCATTTCCTATTCCTATCATGAGTGGTTTCAAATAAAGAAGAGTTCTGTCCTTATTGGACATATTTAAGAAAATTTTAGAAATTATTTTGTAAAGTGATTTCCCCAAATTACTTTAAATCATGTTAATAATGCAATATAAAACATCAGAAAGGCTGATGACCATTTCTTTGCATGCTATTACAATAAGTTTTTGCTATCAGTTCACTGATCACTTTCTCCTTCCTTTTTTCCATAATGACCTTCATGATGTTGATAATAATACATAGCAGAAACCTTAGTTACAGATAACAACAGTGAAACTTGATGATTTTTACTCCTTTCAATTTATTTCATTTAATATGAAACTACTATTTCTCATCTTTTTTTTTTTTATTCTGTCACTTCTGTGCTGTCTGATTTGCAGACAGGCCTCCAGCATAGCTTTTCCTAACATGCTTTTCCTCCCCTTGTAAATTTGTCACCTAAGATGATTTGAAGTATGACAAAATAGTCCATCTCAGTGTTCACCCTTACTGTAAAAACTTAAGTGCTATTTCTGCCAGGTGTAGTGTCATGACTGCTGGGCACTGCCAAGGCCCTGCATGCTTTGGTCTGCACTGTCTCCCCACAGTCCCACACTTGGGACTCCACAGTCCCTTCAGAGGAATAGAACCTTTTCCACAGAAAAAAAATATAATTTGGTTAAATAAAAGACACACATATGGACTCGGGACCTCACTTGCATGAGGAACATGTTTGTATTGTTGCAGAGCCAAGAAAATACTTGAGAATGCACAGCACAAGTTTTACACATGCATGACCCAATTATGAGCAGTTCCTTATCTCTGTACTGAACATATTGTGACTTATTTTGGATTGTAACAAAGGGCTCCGTATCAGAGAGAGAGTTGTAAGACAATCTTAATTAATGGTCTTAAGTAAAATTAGAATTTCAGTTAATAAAGATGTCATCTAAATATTCCAGGATTTCAGAAACCTACCAAAAAGATGGAAATGGATATTTCCAATATAAGAAGGTAAAATAGTTTCCAAAGGGTTTTTTAAAATGCTCTTCATGTCTGCACAAAGCTGAGACTTTCACAATCATTGATTTAATGTTGGTATGCCTCATACAAAAATGTGATGTTTCTAACAAGTCTGTGCCCTCTAGCACCAAACTTTACCTTCTAGCTTAGTACACACTCAAAAGTGTTAGTAGCATTTGTGTGTCACTAACTCGCTTTGTCTATAGCAGTAGCAGAAACAACAGTCTTTTTCATCCTTACAGTGTCATTGGAAAATAACAGTTTTCAGAAGTTTTTGTAGGAAAGTTGTAGTGGTTTCAGGTTCACCAATTTCTGTATTCCTGGTCAATGCACGGCTTTGTAGTAGTTTGAGCGCCCACTAGAATTATTTACTCTTTTTCTGCTGTGAGACAGGATTAGGAGAAGAGCAAAACAGGTTTAAAACTTAAAAGGGTATAAAGACAGGTTTATTTACAAAACTGCAAGAGAGAAAATATTATTAAGAACCAGAATAAGACCTTCAAAGCACTTCCTCTCCCACACAACTTTCCCTTCTCACGGACAACATAGAGGCAAAACTTGTAACTCTAGGTCAGTTTGCCACCTATAAAATAGTCCTCCATCAGTTCTTTTAGAGAGAGAAGTCTCTTTTGGTCTGCCATGGAAACTTTCTACAAGACAGACAGTTCTCTTGTGTCTTTTAATTCTCACAAAAGCAGCTTCCAGGGAATCTGCATTTGTGAAGTCACGCAGTCCTCCCACCGCTGTGTAAGGAGTAAAATTCACCCAGAAAGTTTTTTTTCCTCTAGCGTCAAGTTTGTGTGTTGTTACCAAAAGCCTTTACAAATGTTAATTATTCCTGATTGCTCACCTAGCTCTGCTAGGTCAGGTTATTCAGTTGCTAATGTGTCAACCCAGCCCCATTGTACCCCCCTTCCCCTTGCGTTGTCGGGGACCCAGCTTGTCTTCCCAAGATTCTCCGGGGATTCGTGCAAATTTGGGAAAACTCCGTGAAAAAAGAAATAAAACCCTAAATAACGAGCCAATGCAGCACCCCGGACTACAAGTGACACCCCCAAGCCGGCAGAGCAGAGAGGAACGCCAGGACGCCAACAGAGACTCTTTGGTCCCTCACCATAACTTCAATGGACCTGGACTGGTCAGACCCCTGCCTAGCGGGAGGCTGGCATCAGACTTTTCTTTGGACTCAGTGAGGAAGAAAGTCTCAGTTCTGTAGTGAGATAGAGCTGGTTTTCTCTTTCTTTGCGTCGTCCTTTGGGAGCAGCGGCGGTGTGTGCAGCCCCCGGGGCCCCCACCCAGAGCTGATCTTCAATAAAGGCTTAAAAAAGGAGAAATATTGCCTGGCCCCGATTTTTATTCATAACAGCTGCGTTGTGGGTCATGTAAATTCATGGGGTATCATTTTAAAGATTAACACTTCAAATGCAAAGGTTGTCCTCATCTCTACGAACAGAGATATTTTCTAAGGGCAAATCTTTGTCTCGTCTCTATCTCTGTTCAAGATTCTCAAAAGATCACAGCTACTTCAATATTTACTTAGTCCACCACAAATACCTTTGCTTATATTTGCAATCTGAACACTACTTTCATCTCCCCAATACATATTTCCATAACTTAAAGGGATATTCTAGTATATTACAGTCCATTATCATGGCTTTACAGAGGCATACAGATGCCTAAGACTAGGCATCTTCTCGTTCCCTTTCCACCTAGGCTTCAACTTTGCCTTCACTGACTTTAATGTCTTCACATTGTCTCTCTACATGTCTCAAATCTGTCCCTTTCTCTCACTCTGAGAGAGGATTAGTGCTTTGCCAGTTTCACCTGTGCAAGGAAAGAGTGAAAATTTCTCCCAGGTCTGCAGAGAGTCATGATGGTCTTTCCTGGGCAGTGACCGGTGGTAAATTCAGGCAACACGAGGGCTGGACCAGGATCTCAGGGGTTCTAGCTGCATCCAATTTTCCGCTGCGGGCGCGCTCTGCACGGCTGCAGAGCCGCCCCTGATCTCAGCTGCACGGTCTCTCGGTGGCTGGGGCCGCCCCTCGGCACGGGGTCTCGGCAGCTTCGGCTGGAGCGCGCTGCGGGGAGGGCGCGGCCCGGCCAGGTCCCGCAGCCGTAACGGGGGGAGGAAGGGCCTGGCCCCTCGGCAGGGGCTGCCCGGCCTGGCTAGGCCTCCCAGGGCTGCGGCTTTAGCGGCAGGATGTCAGCAGCCGCTCGGGCTCAATCCGACCGGGACAGGGCGTTCTCTCCTCCCATCCACTGCCCGGTAGCTGCCGGGCCCGGCTCCATCCCAGGAGCTTCCCGGGAAGGCGCCTGGCCCCTTGACAGGGGCTGCCCAGCCCGGCCCCACGGCAAGGAGGGAGCTGGGGCTGGCTTACCGCTTCACAGAATGGGAGAAAAGAGAACTTTTCCTGGGACTTCTCTGATTTTAACTTCTGTGTTCACAGAGGCGAATCACCTTTCTAGTGGCTTCACCAAATGTCCATAGTCAAACCTAGCCACTGAATGGTTTTGCTTTAACTTTCTTAGAAAAATCACTTCCATGCAAAACCAGCACAAAAGTCCTCAAACAATCCTACTCACTCGTCTATAGCCATAAGCAAAATTCAATTCTTAGTAACATTCCGAAAATTTTGTTTTGAGTTGTACCACAAAATCTGTAGCATGGCATGCTTTTTCAATAAAAACAGACACATAAGGGGAACAAAACTGACCTATTTTTATTTATCTACCTCTGTGTTACTACTTAAGGGAAGTAGTAAAAACAAACATTGGCTGTGTAGTTGCTTGTAACAGAATAGAAGATAGCTGGCTACAGCGCAATGAAAACTGTTAACAAAAATCTAAAACGAATGGATTTCAGACTACGTGAAGGTAAAGATATTTTTAAGAGTGGAATGCCAGGGAGCAGTGAGAGACAGTCCCTGAAGGGACGGGAATCAGGGAGTCTGCACAGGCCATCTCCCTGCTGGTGGGGGGGAAATCCTGCAAGGACCAGACACAGGGGCAGAGCTGAGTACAGGTGACAGGATCCATCAGTAGGGCAAGCGATGAACCAATTTCAGAGTCCTTCCAAGATCTCATTTGGGGGCAAGAGGAGAAGAAATCAAGGCAAGCCAAATCATAGTACTGGGGGGGTATATCCAGGCACCAGGACTGGGCTGCCGTCTGCTGCTTCTGTGGTATTGTCTGGGGAGCTGTGATAGACCCAAAGCTGAGATGAAATGATGTCCTAGGTGTTGCAAGGGTGGCTGAGGGCCCCAGGTGAAGCTGTTAATGCCTTTTTTGGGGCTGTGACAAGATGCTATGAATTCTCCACTGCTTCGAGATCTTTTAAGTGCTATTGGTATTGTCACTTAGCCAGATGTGTCAGGCATTGTTTTTTCAAACACATTGAGCTTGATGCCCTTGCTGACACGGCTTTCTAGGTGCTTACAATTCTGCTTCACTGGAATTAATATACATAATTAGAGCAGCATTTATAAAATTAAATATGCTGTAAATTGATATATCTGGGCCACTTTAAGATGAGGTTGAAACTAATCTTTAACTCAGTAGTACAAAATTGATTCAGTTTAGAAATGGCAGTGCCCTTTAATTCTTCTCTTATTGATCATGCACTAGATAAATTCAAAAACTTTTGCAGAGATGCAAAGATTTGCACTGGAAAAACAATTTCCTCAGCCAAGTTCCTCTAAGATGACACATAGAGGCTTTTCATGTTGTCTATGACTTCAAAAAAATAAAACCAATGCAGAAGACCATTCTGGTAATATTGAATGGCGTAGGGCTATTGCAGTTGTCATGGGTACAGAGGGAAAGAAGGGTGGCATTTCTAGCACTAATTCCGTATCACCCACGTCATGGTGCAGCCGTGGTTTCAGCAGGAAGAGCCGGGGTGCAGCTGGAAGGGCGTCCATCTATTTGTTGGGCTCTTTTTGAGGGAGGTATGTGCCAGGCCAGCACTGGGATAAAGACGCCCACCACAGGTCAGAGCAGCCCCGGTCTGCACCAGCAGCCGCAGTCCCAGTGCCGCTGAGAGGAAACTGGCCTGGGAGCTGAGCCCTGCAGGGCAGCGCAGAGTGAGCAGCTCGGCAGCAATACTCCTTACTCGAACTAGTCTCCAGCTTTGGTTCCAGCTTTCTGCCCCTGGTTTCCACTGTTTGCGGACTGGGGAGAGGAAGGTGGGCAGGAAGAACCTGTCCGGCATACTGCCTTTGTTCACCCGAGTGCTGTATGATGGGCAGCATGGGGACAAATGGCATCTTCCTTTGTCTAGAAAACAATGCCAGGTTCTTCCTCTTCCCCTCTCTCTCAGAAATGGTTTTGTTTGTTTGGTGGTAAATATCCTCTTGTGGGAAGAGCACTCTCTCTTTTTCACCCTGTTTGATTAATATTGTTGTGTTGTCAGTTTTTCAGTAAAATTGTGATTCCAACTTGAGATCTGTCCTAGTATTTTGTCTGCTGTTAGAAAGGGGCAGGGGAAGAGGTGCAGCTTGAGTGAAGTCAGTTTTTCTGCTGGGTTTTAAGCCAATCATATTTAGTTTTGCCTTTAAGTTTCTTTTTTGTAAAGCCTCATTATATTAACATTTTAATATATTTTTAGATGTCTTCTTGTATAAGACACTCTATTAATGTCTAAAATTTATAGTATTCCTTCATGTTCATCCTTGTTCTTTATTTTCTTTTTAAATTTACCTTAAGATAATTAGAAGGAATGAAGATGGGTGAGATATTCTTAGTCAACACTTTTACTGACACCTTCTAATGAAAGCTCCAAATAGCTGTATTTTATTTTAAGCATAATTTAATAAAATTCAGATCGTACTTTGTTTACATTTTATATGAAATTGACAGTTCGCTATTGTTGATTTTCAAATATTCCTTGGGATGAGGGGAGGAGCTGTTTTGGTTTTTTTAGGCATTCAAATATATGTTTTAGCTAGTCAGTACTAATTTATGACCAACATATGTGGTTGATGCCTAAATATACAGTTAAGATACAGTTAAGAAGTTATATATAGAAATCTGTATTTGAAAGCTGGACCTGGAAATTCCTTGATACTTCATATACAACATTCATTCTATTTGATGCTATGCTAAGACTTCACAAGGATTAATGAGCACATTACTCTGTGTGTGTGTGTATGTGTGTGTGTGTGTAGGTTTACATTTCTCAACCTAATTTTTAGTGTACTTCCTTCACATTATATCTCATTATTTCTTTGTAACCTCTTCCAACTCTTGTTTTTTTCTTGTTGGGGTCACTGTAGCAGGAACAATTCTGGAACTTCTTCCAAATGCTAATTGGTCAGAATTCTTATAATTTAAAACACAGGTCTTTTAAAGATGCCTGTCACTGCTTTATCTGACAAGTTCAGTTTGGTCTTCAAATATCAGTTCTGATTTTGATACTGTCTTGATCTTTGATACTGTCTACATTTTCTTGAGATGTTATGCTCAGCTATGTCCTTACAGTCTTTTTTTTACATATTTGATTGTGACTGAAATTAATCTATTACTGTCAATGCAATTGCTGCATAAGGAACACTAATATGGGCATTCCTAAAATGCCTATCTGCCTATGAATGAGTGATTCAGAGTGTTTGCTGTTTATGTAATTAAAGCAGCTGAAGGATGAAGAGAGGAGCAGAGAAAGGTGATTCAGTGTTCTAGCAATCTGATTAGTGACACTGCACCAGTTACTCATAAGATATGCTACCTATAAGTATCATTTCCTGTTCACCTGAAATTCTTGCCCCTCCAAAAAATGCTTTTTCCAAGAGGTTGTGAAAAAGAAAAAAATAAGAAAGACAAAAATCTCTGTTGGATTTTGCTTGGGACAGTTAATACCTAAAGATGTGATAGTCAGAGTCAGTAAGTCTAACAGAATAGCAAAGAAGTAACAACCCGGGGATATATAATAATATTTATGACATTTTTCTAGAGGTGTATATTTGCATTCTGGTCCTAAATCCAGAATTAAGCACCCATTTTAGTCGGTGAAGTGTCAGAAACTAAACCAATTATGTACTAAATCACTCCAAGAGGAATTGAGGAGTAGTCATTGAGCTAAGGAGCTAGTCTTTCTTTTGCTTATTTCTTCATTATTCCTTGCCTAGAAGAAGGAATAGGAAGGCTTATATGTTTAGAAGGCTTGTATGATTAAAAGATTCATGTAAGAAGTGAAAACTCTGGGTTTGCTACATATTGAGGGAGTGAGACACTTTAACAAATGAATGACATTTGAAGTCCAGTCTCCAAAATTTTTGCAGTGTTTTAAAGGCTGAATGTAGGCAGTAGGACTTCTCTAGCCTGTAATGTTAATGAAAGAAAGTGCTTTTTTGTTGAATTCAATCTATTTTAAGTATGTCCAGACAATATCAAAATCCTCTTGGGAATTTTATGTTTTCTCTAGGCTCTGTCAAAAGGTAACAGCAGAACTGAAACCACATAAATGTTTAGTGACTCAATTAAATTTAAAGCCCCATGTAAAAATAAAAGTAACCAAGGTGCTTGCAACTCTTGCTGGTCTGGAATGATAATACTGAATGAATTGCAGATCCCCCTGGCTAGCACATTAATGCAAATTTGGAATTCTCTTTTCCAGGGATCTACATTCCGTGGACTTGTTCTAGAGGCCTTAATCAGATGTTCAGAACCTTACCTGTCAGACAAGAGACGCAATGTGATGTCATATCTAATATCAAGTAAGTATAATTATTTCAAATCTCTCCTTATTGCCTGGTTTGTGTGACAGGCTGCAAGAATTTTTAGTTTGTCATAACTTGTACTGTGCAAGATGCTGAACCGCATGACATTTTCTATTAATTTCCAACACAATACCTCCTGCTTGAATGCATTCCCTTATTATACAAATTCAAAGGTTGTTTGTCAGTTATTTAAAGGACATCTGTTAAAATTAAGAACATGCTTAAATGAAACAGTACTGTCTTCCAATTTGAAGGAGTTCCTGTCCAAGGAGTTCATCTTGCTAATGTCATGGGTTGCCTTCAGTTGCCTCCCTGATCTCCTGGATTCCTGCAGGGTCAGAATTGTGTCATTTCTCTGTACTTCATTATCAGAGAAAAAAAAGAGAGAAAGAAACACCATTACACATTATATATTTTAAGCCTTGCATGGAACTTCATAATAACTCTATGCTTTCTTTGTGATTAGATGCTGTGTAGTAATCTACTGAAAATGAGAAAGAAAAATCAGTACCTCTACTATCTTACTTGCCTTCCAGCCATTTCTAACTGTTTTCATCAACTACAACAACTTCATAGATCTGACTTAAAATTTACATAACCCATCAAGGAAGACTAGCAGGATAGAATACTTATAGAGTTGTACACAAAAATGAACTGATAATGAGGATAAATGGTTGGACAAGAGGCTGATTTGACTAAGCCTCCTGTACTTCTGATGGGGTATGTTTGAATGTACTTTACATTTCTTCTCCATGTGATCAGTAGAACTGGCTGAGATTTAATTCTATGCACAAACCACAGTACAAATATGTGCGTAGAAATACCAATGAGCATT
Organism: Cettia cetti; assembly: GCA_013401135.1. Lineage (NCBI taxonomy): Eukaryota > Metazoa > Chordata > Aves > Passeriformes > Sylviidae > Cettia > Cettia cetti. Next base: position 15,567 of record VZUI01044348.1, on the reverse strand, counting down.
TCTGGAAAACAATGGATTTACTGTGATGCCAGGCACTGACTTCTTGGTTTGAAGATTAACAATTTTTTGTGTTCTCTGCTTTTATGTCAACGCCTTACGAGAACTTTGGTTGTCACCATGATACATGCATAAAATATATTCTACTGGATTTCCAAGTTTTACTGCAGTCCTAACCAGAATTTTTGATATATGACGATTTACTGGGGATGGCTGTACCCTTCTGGTCATCCAGTTAAGAAAACCTCATTGCAAGGCAGCTCTATATATAGCAGAGTGATGAATGTAGCAAGGGACATTCAAAAAATTTAGGGAAAGCATTTATCTAGTTGGGCAAGAATATACTGCATTTTTTAGTTTGCTCTTCTGGGATATCATTCTTTTCCCTACATTCTTCAGGTTGGGATCTATACTTTTTTTCCCACTGGAAAATGTCCAGTCAAAAATGTTTTGAGTGTCAAACTATTTACCATTTATGTCAGGATAAATATTGGTAGTGACAGATTAGACTAAAATGTGAGTGTAATCATTAGACTCTCATGTCAGGACAAAACCAAGAAAGATGGTTGAATTTGTACTGTAAGGTAGGACTAAGGACTTTCTGTGTGACATCTCCACAGTCACAGCAATGACAATCATTTGTTTAGGATCTCTTTCGAACCAAGAGTGCTGCATTCTGCATATAAGTTTAAATCATATACATTGATTGCTGTAGATGAAGACTGATTTGATTTGTTTCAGGAATACTGCAGCATAAAACAACCTTAAAATAAATATGAGAATATTTTGACAACAACTGAATTAACACACACAGAAAAAGAAAAAAGCTCGCTTGCTATTTCTCTTTTTTAAATTTTTTTTGTTTCTTTTAAATTTCTTGTTTCTTTAAACTTCTTTTAAACCTTGAAATGCTGATTCAATAGATCTTTTAAAAAAGTGGATGAATAACACAGTCATCATCAGAAGTATTCATTTAAAAATTGATTTAAAAGGGGTAAAGGGACAAAACCAGAGTTGCTAGTGATGAGTGATGGAATGGTGTGCCGGAATTAGAGGAAATGGGCACTAATGTGATCTCTCAGTGTGCTTCATGGGGTGTTGGCTCCAATGAAATATTTCACCTGAAATGTTTCTACACTATTGCACATAGCATGATGAACAAATAAGAGGAGCTTCAGGCTTTGTCCCAGTCCCAGAGATTTGACATTATTGGGATAAGTGAAACCTGATGGGATAAGTCCTATGTCTGGAGTGCCCTGTTGGATGATTACAGGCTCTTCAGGAGGGACAGGAAGGGCAGAAGAGGCTGGGGGTTGTAATTGTGTGTAAAAGAAGTGTTCAAATATATGGAGCTCTCAGTTGGCAATGACACAGTCGAGAGTCCCTGTGAGAATCAAGGGGCAAACAAATAATGCAGATGTCATTGTGGGAGTGTGCTGTCCCTTCTCAACCAGGATGATGATGCTGATGAGTTTATTCTTTGCTGAACTAAGGGACACCTAAAGTCAACTGCCTTTGTCCTTATGGAGGGCTTCAACTTGCCAGAAATTAACTGTGAGCATCACACAGCTGTTACAACCTGCACCAGAAGATTCCTAAAAAACCTGTAAGTGGGAGCCCTAACAATTAAACCCTAGGAGCAGTCGTTCAGTAGTCTGTGAGCTAGTACTGTACCTCACTCAACTTAATTCATTAAAACTAGGAAATATTCTGAGATGGTAGGGGCCCACAAGAATAAGAGAATTGCCCACCTACACAGAGATGGGATCCACAGCCTTGGCTTTATTAACATCATGCTCTAATCAACTGAATTAATTGCTATGATTGTGGGGTCTAAAGCCCTTTTGAGTAAAGAAGAAATAAGCGATGAAATGTTTGGCGCCGTTCTTATTATATACAAGATATATAAAATGCTACAAAATTCAATTCTTCTGAATATTAACATAAAGGAAGCCAAATCATCCTCCTGGATTGCAACCCAAATGTATTTCCCCCCAGAACACGGTGCATTTTTTTATCTTATTTTTCTTTTCCTACTACTATAAGCATTGCTCCCACATTAAGACATATCCATATCTATCACCATTATTTTTATTACGTTCTACTGAAATCAGTTTTTATTCCATTTACTTAGTTTTTGACCACCTTCACATTCTTCACCTGTTGTGTGATGGCAGCCATTGTTTCAGCTACCTGTTTATACAAAGAAGCCTTTTCACTTCTTAAATATATCTCCAACATAGGACAGATTGCATATTCTCCAGTTTCAAAGAGCGTTGTGATTTCTTATAGCTCAGAGATATTCCTGCTGCTAGAAACTAAATTCTTTGTCATAATACATAGTTGAATGTAGACATCTCCTATGGTTGATGTCTTTGAAAATTGCATTTCCTGCTGAGACAAGTCAGTCTTTTTACTACAAATGTCTTTTATGTCATGAAGTTTGCTTAAAAGCATCCAAGCATTTCCCAGAAGCAAGTGTTTAAAAGCAGAATGCAATAAAAAAGGAGAATTTCAGCTGGCAAATTTCACAACTGGAAAAAAATGTCTTAGCTCTGGGACCACACATTCTAGAATATTAAAAAGGCTTAATCAAGGAAAACCAGCTATAAATCAATGTTGTAACTCTGCAACCATAGGGAGGCAGAAACATAGAAACATAGGGAGGCAGAAAAACAAATGAAAGCACTATACAAATCATAAACAAAACGTTGCCCTTTGTTTAAAATCTTAGTTCAGAGTAGGTGAATAAAACAAGATTATACAGGACCATTCACTAAAGCATTTTTCTTTATCTGTAAGTTTTGTCTTTAATAAAAAGAGAAAAATCAAAGTGTCATAATTGCTTCCAGGATAGTATAAAATTTTATCAACCAGCTAATCTACTTTAGATAATTCCTATTGCAACAGCTGTATCAAGAACAAAGGATTATCACTAGGAAGAATTTCTTAACGTCTCACAGAATGCAAACACTCCTTTTGAGAAGCAGCAATAATACAGTCATTGTAATGAAACCCAGTGATCAAATGTCCAGGAGGGAAGGCCATTGTAATCTAACGAGCCTTGATCCATAATATTCCAGAAAGCAACATGGGAAAAGTGTTTGCAGAATATTTGACCATATAATAGACAATAAAATTTGACTGTAAAGAAAATTTTGGTTTTCTGGGAAGATTATACGGTAACTTGTGGCTGCCACAAGAACACATTTGTCTCTTTGTGGATCCTACCGTATGTCAGAAGATGTATGTCTTGGTTTGAGAAGACACGTATCCACTAGGGAAAGCTGGAGTTTCCCTTGAAATGGAGAATGTAAGCCCCCTCCCTTCAAATTATTATAATTCTTCAATTAAGGGCTTTCAGGCAAAGATATGGGAATAGAAGTAACAGTTCTTTACTAGGAATATTAAAAAATACAAATGTAGCAGTACAAAAAAAGACAAGCAAATAAACAAACAAGAAATCCAAGAAACCCTGACAGAGTCAGGAATATGACCTGACACCCTGTTGGTCAGGATGTTTGGAAGCAGTCCAAATAAATCCTCCTGGAGTGGCAGATGTGTTTCTGTTGGAGTGGAGGTGATCCTGTAGAAAGGATCCAGTGGTGGTGAGATGGCTCTGATCTTCCTCTGGCATCCTGTGGAGAACAGACTGCCTGGTGTTCCTGAGTCTCCTGAGTCTCCTGAGTCTCCGTTTTTATTTAGGCAGGAACTCCAGGGCCACCCACTGGGCGGAGCATCTCACAATGGGATGATGTAATGTGTCATGTCATTGGTGAGCCTTAGTGGCCCATTATCAGCAGATATCCCCGTGGAAGGGAGGATGGTGGTAAAAGAGATAAGGAACAGTGCCCCACCCGGTTTTAACAGCTGGGCCATTATCAGAGGGCATCCGCCCCTCCTCCCCACCAGAGTTACAGAGATAAAGAAAAATATCTCCCCAACTGCTTTCAACAGATGAAATAGAATACACAGTTTTGGTTCCATAACCCAACACAATGCATAACTTACAAACTGAGGCTGTTGTAACACTTGTGTCAGAACCTTGTGACCTAGCCCAAAATCTCCAACTAAAATTCAGGAAAATAACATGTCCACTCTTCTAAAAGGGAAGTTTAGGACTCTTTCCAAGGCCAAAATGTAAAACATTTTTAGTCAAGCCTCTAAAATTATGAAAAGTCTTAATGAATACCTGAGTGAAAGAATTGATAATAGATTTTTTCATGACTCCGGGTTTGAACCTTAGAGATTATATATGAGTATTCATTTAAGACTTTTTCTGAATCTAAGAAACTGCACATTTATCTCAAAAATAGAATAGGATAGTTTCATTTGGAAGTGACCACAATGATTTTCTAGTTCTTCCTGACTGCCTCTGTTCTGACCAAAAGTTAAAGTATGTCATTATGGACATTGTACAAACTCCTTTTGAGCACTAACAGGCACTGATCACCTCTCTGAGATGTCCTTCCCAGTGTTTGATGATCATCTCATCATATAGAAGTATGATAAAGGAAGGTTTATCTCATGATAAAGAAAAGTTTCCTCACATCAAATCTGAACATTCTCTGATGCAGCTTTGAACCATTCCCACACACCTGTCTCTGGATAGCAGGGAAAAGAGGTCAACCTCTCCCTCTCCATGTTATCTCCTCAGGAATCTGTAGCAAATGATTAGGTCATCCTTCAGCTTCCTTTTCTTTAAACTAGAGAAGCCCAAAGTCCTCAGCCGCACCTGACAGGATGTGCCTACCAGCCCTTTCACCAGCTTGGTTGCCTTTCTCTTGACTTGTTCAAGGATCTTTTTAAATACCATTCAAACAATGGAAATATAAGTTATTAAAAAATGACACTATTGTCTAAAGATTTATAGACCCAAATTAAACTCCCCTGTGCAGTAAATCCAGTACAAAAACTTACGAGTGTTCCATTTTATTAAGATTCACTGTATAATCTGCAGAGGTTGGTAGATACATTTGGAGTCTAAAATATTTTTTAGACAAATATATGGAAACTGTTTCTTTCATAGTACATATTTCTTCATTAATATTTTGATTTGTCTAAACTACCAGTATACTTATAATTCTACCAACAGCTGGGGAATGTTAAGCCTTAAGACTCAACAGTCAAGAGGTCTGAAATAAGAAATGAGTAGATTTCCAATATGTTGTTTTCCTGTACAAGTTTACTTCATTCCTCTGAAGTCTTTCAATTAAAAATGTGTTGGTAGTGTTGTCTGACTTGTTCCTGTGTGCAGTGTTAGATAATAAACTTAAAGGTTGGGTATTTATCCGTAGAATAAGAATTGCAGCTTGGTTTAAGGGGTTGACTGCAATTTATCACCCACAATATCTCATCTATACTCTGACTGGTAATTACTCTTAGGAGACTATGTAGCTGGTCTTGTAAGACAACACTTTTTCAACTGTACTGTAACAAAATGTAGGTTTTCATTGATGTATGGTATTGGTATACATGGATGACAGTTTATTATTTGAATTTAAAAGAGTAGAAATTATAAAATTAAGACATATTAGCAACAAAGAAATAGCTACAAAACGTTTTTTGACAGAGTATTCTCTATGCCTTCAGCCTTTTCCAGATACGGCTGGCAACACCTCTTCCCTAGAACAAGAACATTCCCATAATGAAGCAGCAGCAGCTGGTGGAGCTTGGAGAGGTTTGTTATAATTTGGCATTTTCCTCCAAGAGGCATTCAGTTGCCATCTTTCCAAGTTCTTGCCCTCCAACTCTTCACTTGGATAGAGATTATGGAATAAGTATTAAAAGGACATGAGTTTAAGAATAAAATAAAAATGGTGGTTTGTATCGTTAAAAACTGATACTTTGTATCAGTTTAAAAGTGCACTAGCATAACATGCAAAACCAAAAACCTAGTCCATGTTTTTAGAGTAGTGATGTTTATTCAAGCTTACTTTATGTAGCTGTTATTTAACATTATTATACCAAATAAACCCCAAGTTTTAAAATAGTAGTTGATTTCATCCAGCAGTTCCTAGTTACCATTCTTCATTTAAACAAAATTGTTTAAATTGATGACATTTTCACTCACTAACATTAGCAAATGTATGATAGCTGTCAGAAAGATCAGAAATACAGAGAGATGTATTAACAATACATTTTTGATGAAAAGTCATTGCTGCTTCTATCAATAACGAAACGTAATTTAAATTAATGTTTAAAATTAGTCAACACTTAGGGATACAAAGAAAGGTGTAAAAAACCTACATTTTAACGTAAATGAAATAGGAACCTAGCCGCTATTCTTATGCTCACACAAATTTATTATGCTTATTTGCTATCTCAACTAAATTTTTTAAAAAATGAATAATTGTCATAAAGAGATTCTGTATATATTAGAAAAACCTTAAGGATGTTAATTACACCTTTCTTATATTGTCTGTTAACACACATGAACTTTTGAAATTTAATTAATCTTCTTAACTCCTTCCAATGATCCTCTATTGAATTTCACTGCTTAAATTGAATCTTTAAAATGAAGTCGTCCTTTTAAAACAGAAACGTATACCTTCTGGTTTTCTGTGATATTTTCAGTACTATTAGTTCAATTTCATAAACAAATGTACTCTTGTTTGAAATCTATCCTTGGTTTTTCAATATAATGATATAATAGTCTTAATACTGTATATATCGCTATTTCAAACTGATTTTTTTCTTGTGATATTTCATTACTCTTAATTGTTTTTAATATGGCACATGTGAACAGTAAAATTTTACAGTTCTAAACCATGTTCCAGCTGATCTTTTTCTCATTGATTATCTTATTGCTTAACTTCTCTAAAATTTAGTTCTAAGTCCTTGGCACAAACCACTTTTCTCAACATTTTAATTTTTCTGTTACATCATTTCCATGTTCTGAGCATTCTTGCATTTTTGTACTTGAATCCTATCAATAACTAAATCTCTTTTAAACAGAGCAGAAATTCCTCACTCTTACTGCATTCAAATCCAGGAAATATGTATGAAATTATGCAAATAATGGGTTTCAGTTCTGAGTGGCTTAATTTTAAAAATAGTATATTCCATTTTTGAGATTGATTTTCTTCACATTTTTTCCAAAGTATTTATATCAAGTAATGCTTTAGAAAATCCCCTTTTCAGTTTGTTTTCTTCTCCTGGATTTACTATAAATGTACATATACTTTGAAGAAGAAATCACTTCCTCTAAGTCTTGCTTCTGAATCCTATATTCCTTCATAAAGAAAACATGAAACCCAAGAGATGTATATGCGTAAATCATGTCAATTTTTTCAAAGCAACTACAGAATATAGGTCCTAATCTAGTACTTGATCTTGAGATTTTTCTTTTCACAGTAGATTCACCTTCCTTTAAAAATAGGGAACAGAAAGAAAGACATAAAATATATGATGGTACAGTCAAGCTATAAAGACTGCTTGGATATTGGAAATGGTAATTTCTCCTAAAGTCTCTGTATGATTGTCTCCCACAAGATACGTCTCAGTTCTGAGGGACATAGCACAGAGAACATCCAGAGGATCTAGTTAAAAGGAAAACCCCTACATCTAATTCCGAGCAGAAACAAAATCTCAAGACTCTTATATGCACTCTTTTTTTGACATGCAGTTGGAGTGATTTTTCTTACTGTCTGAAGAATTGGCCTAAACTCAATATATTGATTTAGATATGGTCGGGTAATGGGGTACTCCAAACTGAAATTACTTTTTAACAATGTTGAGAGTTGAGTCTTCAGTAATGATCACCCTTGACCTTAGATACCAAACAATGTATCTGTTGTAGTGCATTTATAAATTTCATTTCTCCTCTTCACAAGGTGAAGTTCATCACAGAAGCCACCCCTATCTTTACACTCACTCTTATGGGCAGGATTGGGGTGGGAAAAAGGGATTTCACAACACCAAATCCCACAGTATTTGACTCCATGGTGTGATTGTCAACATTTTTATGGAAAAATAAACAATTTAAAAAGGAAAAGGATATTTGAAACTATGTCAGATTGCAGAATGTACTGAAAAAAAAAACTTAACACCCCCCACCCCAATAATTGATACATGTGGTACAAAACAGTAATCAAAACAATAAGGACAAGATACCACATCCTAAAACTTCAGAACAAAGAATACTTACGCACATTCTAAGGGCATTTCTCAAGGGCTGGTATTGGACCAATGCTTTTTAAGATCTTTGTTGGTGACATGGGCAGTGGGATCCAATGCACCATCAGCAAGTTTGCTGACAACACCAAGCTGTGGGATGCAGTCAACACTCTGGAGGGAAGGGATGCCATCCAGAGGGGCCTGGACAGGCTTGAGAGATGGGCCTTTGCAAATCTCATGATGTTCAACAAGGCCAAGTGCAAGATCCTGCAGCTGAGCTGGGACAATCCAAAACATAAATACAGACTGGACAGAGAATGGATTGAGAGCAGTCCTGAGGAAAAGAATATGTCCTTACAAAGAAGTAAAAATGTCCTCATCATTTTGAAACCTGTACCTGTCTTCTGTATCTTATACATATATTTCACATAATGCATTAAGTAACTAAGGCACTGTTATTGATAGTTTATAACTGAAGGAGAAAAGAGCAATTGAGAAAATGTAGAAGGATATTAAATATCATAAAACTTATTCATTTCCAGAGCAAAAGAAAAAAATAATGAAAACCTCAATCAAGTTGGAATAGCAACTCAGTGGTAATGCTATATAATTGCTTTCTATCCCTTCCATCAGCAGTGAAGCTCCAAAACATTGATCAAAGCTGATGACTAACACATAATGCTCAGGCTGCAGCACATTGTTACAAGTTCTCACCCTTGTAATAATTGTGGTATGAGCCAGCATAAAGATGAATACTTTTTCTTAAATGTTTTTTCAATTCAGGCAGATAGGATTAAAATGTCTGGCAGGAATGAGCTATATTAGAACATCAGTGTCAATAGATTCATCACGGGCAGTTGCCTGAAGAGGAGAAAAATGCTCTGAAGATTTTACATTACTACACAATGTAAAAGCATGACTCAATGTCAAACTCCTGCTCCACAAAGAAGTCATGTAAACCTTCAGCTGACAAATTGCAAACTGAAGTTATTTTAAATTAAATACATTAGCTAATGACATAATATGCTTATGACTTTGCCTACTGTGATTTAATATGATTTGACATCAGTAAATTTGTATGGTGATCTTGAGATAAAGTAGGTTGAGGATTTAAAAAAAATTTGTAAAGGTGAGGATACATTGGAACCAAAACTGCCACAGGAATGTGTGTTACAATTAATGAATTTTTCATATGGAAACAAATTTGAGAAATATGATTAACAGGTAGAGAGGATGGGTTTTCATACCGATTGATATATTTGCATTTATAAATATGAGTTTTTAATTAAAATCATTAACACACTAAAAGTAGAATTTAAAGTAAAAACTGAGTTAAAATTTTTGGACAATGAGAATTAATTTTTAATGTGTGATAAATTTTAATTTTTAAAATTATTTATTCACATAAATGAGGAAAAAAACAACTGGTTATGGCTGGTTATGGCTACTTAAACTTCATAATGATTTATTTATTTATTTATTTATTCACTCATTTATAAGTCAGATTAGCTTCATTTAAATTTGTGCATTTTTTTTTTCTTCAGATTCATTACACACAATTATAGTACAATATGCTATTAAGATATTCTCATCGTAGTTCTGGATAATGTTGTTAATTTAAATTGTAAACATAATACACATTTGTAAATTACAGGAATTTCAGACTGAGTAAATCTTAGAGTACATGACAGAAACTATTTTTCTAAATCATGTAGAATACAACATCTAGTACAATAACTGATTTTTTTTTTGTAAAGTGATACACTTTGGGGGGAAAATTTAAATAACCCATCAAAATCATCTTTTAGCATAAACATGGTATTTGCTTTCCAGAATTCAGAAAAAAATGAGGGTATTTAGAAAGTGAATTGAAAGTTGTTTAAATAGGACATAATAATTTTAATGAAGAAAATAAGGCTCACACTGAACCCTAGAGAAATAGCTAGTCAGAAAAAACTGCCTCTGCCAAATGCTTCCAGATATTCTACACGTATCTTATGAGTTGTATTTGCATGTACAAATACTAATCATGAGGGAAAATTTGATGGATACTCCTTTTATAAGTAGTTCACAGGAATTTAATTACTTAAGTTTAAATATATTTAATTTCTTTGCAGTGTGACTTTCACACAATTTTTTTTTTTTGGTAAAGTGTACAGAGAGAATTCTAGTACTACCTTTTCTAAATCAAAGAATGGTCATTATATTCTCACTTTCTTCAATTAATATTTTTTGTGAAAGGTGGAATTTATTTTAACTATTTTGGATATAACAGTAATGCTCAATATAGTATTTTTACCTAGTGCCAAAGGGATAAAATGATGATAAGTGTTTGCTTCTGTAGCACTAGATCAAAGAGAAAACTCATTTTTGCACAGAGCCCTAGAAATTCATTTAGTCTTTTACTCTCGGTTCACATCTGCATCAGGTCAGATAACAAACAACCCATTATAAAATGAGTTAGTTAAATTTATAGTGCATAGATTTCTGCCTTAAAAACACAAATTTACATCGTGCAGTGAAACAAAAATTTAAGGACTACAAGTCTGATATTTTTCATTATTTGATTGATTCCCTTTTTCTTTTTTTCCCCCTTTATTTCATTTATTCTCTTTTTTATCTCTCTCTTTCCATACTTTTTGCAGGGTCATGGGATGATTAAGCATCCACTTGCTGCTTTTTCTACCCCAAAATTTATGTTTGGTCAGTTCCTGAGGAGTTTACATTTCTGTACAGGATTCTGGTGAAGTAATATGTCAGTCTTCTGTGACCCAGTTGCCCCATACCTGAAAATGCAGACACTGAACATGTTTTGGCCAAATCTAGCTCTTACAGATATAAAACAGCCCAGTGGTGTTGAATATACGTGTCTACTTTATTCTCTAACCGTATTCACTATGTCTAAACTTGAAGACATAAGAAAGCTCTCAGGAGCCTGGCCTCAGACTCAGGTTATGACATTTATATTCTCTTTTTTTCTCCTCTTTTAGCCATACAATAGCACGAAATACAGCCAAGAACATAAGATACAAAAATCTGAAGTTCACTTTTAGGTGGTTTTCTTAGGAGCAAATACTTTTTTAAGTGACACCAGTGATAAAATCTAGAGGTTTATCTGAAAATCATGTGTGATGTAAGGCAAATCCACCCATGCACGGGACTTGCCACCATGTAGCAATAGAATAAGAGAGTCAGTGTGCCAAAAAGTGTTTTGTTATATCCATGACACACATTTGTTTTAGATTTCTTTCATTTGCCTGTGCTCCTGTATAAATAAAGCTGGCATTTCACTTGCACCTCCAGGCTGAATCCCACTGACAAAAAGCAGAAGGCTGCTGCCCTTTCTTCGCCACCCACAAATATCTGTCTCAAAATATTACTGCCATTCACAGTAGTTAGTTAGGGGCATTTTGCAAGTGCAATTGTAGCTGAAAATGCAACAAAGAGAGAGAGCTTTTTGTTGATTCTTGTAAAGGGAGCTGACTTGAATTGCTGTCTGGAAGGTTTTATCAACAGAAGTCTTTTGCTTTAATTGGTAGCTCATAGAGTCTTTAAGAAAATTGCTTGAGTTTACAAGAGATGTAGCTTATATCACCAAAGAAAAATGAAGTAGTATGTGAATTTGTTTTAAAGTTAATTATAGACATGGTACTTGCTCCCTGTGGATGGATTTGTTGTTTTGAAGTGATCAATAGTTAGAAGTTTGCATCCTCTGCATCACTATACTGGGCTGGACACAAACTGTCTACAAGTTTTTTCTTAATCCTAGTCATTCTTCCTAGCAGAAGTGAAATTCACCTACCAAAATAGAAATAAATCCCCACAAAATTTGAAAATTTACAATCAATGTCATCAATGTATTAAGACTTGATAAATATATGTGAATTGCCCATCTTTCATGAATGGATTGGATTCAATATGTTGATTACGAAGTGATTTAATGGTAAGTTGTTTTTTCAAAATACATGTATAAACATACAGTAAAAATACTTTTAGTTGCAAAATTATGGAATTGTTTGCTAGTTGAAAATCCTGGTCATAGAACCACAGAACCTGCTCAGGGAGGACCCCCTGGACTGCATTACTCAGGATTTTGTCCAGAGGAGAAAATCCAGGAAAGGAGACTCCACAACCTCTCTGGGAAACATCTTCCAGTGCCTTGCTATTCTCACAGCAAAGAATTTCTTCCTAACATCTAATCTAAACTTACTCTCTTTCAGTTGAAGCCATCCCCCTATCCAATCTCTATATGCCATTGTCAAAAGTCTCTCTCCATCTTTCTTGTAGACCTCCTTTGGGTACTGGAGGTCTGTTATATCATCTATTGCCTTTCAAATTAAAATGAATCAACAAAAGAAGATTTTTTGAATTATCAACCTTTCAAAACTCTAGCATATCAACAACTGAACAGAAAGAGAAATCTAGCTGACAATTGTGATTACAGAGAAAAGCAGATCAGTAGCACAAAGTCAGTGAGGCAGACGGTAGCAGCAGCAGGAAGTTCTGTGGCTGTGTTGGAGAGCATCAGGAAGAGTGTAGCCACAAGGTTGAGGAAGGTTACACCCTCCCTCTATTCTGCCCTGGTAAAACTGCATCAGAAGTGCTGTTTCCAGTGGGCTGTCTGGTTCAAGAAAGAAAAGGAGCACTGGGCAGAGGGTACAGAGGATCTTTTAGTACAACTGTAACTAGGTTCCAAGTCAGTCAACATTTTTAGCCAAAGCTTCTGTCACCTCCTCTAACACTGGCTTCTAAAACAACAAAAAATTCTAAATTTTTAAAGCCTACGTTCTGGAAACTCAGTGGGAATAAACTATTTTGGAAATGTCGCTCCCTTTCTTTCTTCACAAAGTATGTGCCTCAGGTCTCACTGTCAGACCAACATCTGGTGAATTCCTAGACTGGAACATCATTCCCAAGCACAAGGATATCTGTCTATGACTCTCTCTGGGGTGAAAAGGAGTTACCAGAATCAATGCCTTGTCAAACATATGCATCAGTCAGCAGAACTGAGAGCACAGCTAGTCTCAATGCTCCTCTGGAATACCAATTTAAGGCATCTTTGATGGAAAAAATTCTTAATTTTTGAAGTAAAAAAATTCTTACAGGATTGCCTGTTGAGATGATAGTCATTGCTTTGGTTTCACTTTCTTTTCAATCAGCTATATCAGTCTGCATTTTTCTAAGGTGAATTTCTTTCATCTACCCATGTTTTTATTGTGACACACTGTTTTTACTTTTGCAATTGGTATTTTAGTGTCTTAATGAAATTTCTGTAGTTTTTAATTTAGTGTTTTTTACAGAATCTCTTTATTTAGTATATGTGTAATACTCTTCACTAAGAATATTCTTAAGATTGTTATTATTTCTGTCTGGAGGAAGGTTATCCACTCATTAAACAGAGAGTGGTCTTAGTTACCTTGTGAAGAGCCCCTTATAGAGTTGGGTGGACTTTCTAGTAGTAGAGTGCATTAGCAATAGGTACACCTCAATTTTTATATTTCCTATTCTTTTCACACAATACGTAAGGTAAATTTCAACCATCTGTGTTCAGCCAAGATTCTTATCTGTATTTTTAATTGATTTTTTTTTTCACTTGTGTGCAGTATATGGGTTTCAAAGATACATATGAAAACGGATCACATGTAGACATGGATCACTGTTGATAATAATAAATTTTCTCTCTTCTGTTAGAATGGTATTGCTGTCCTGTAAATGGATTGTGCATTTGGGTTTTGTTGGCATTTTTTTGCTTTCCAGAAATGTTTTGGTGATACCAAAGGCACTTCTGCTTTCCTGGAAGTTTTATTACCAACCAAAAAGAGTTGGGTTTTCTTAACATTTCTGAGAAACATTCTGTTAATTTATCTGGTCAAGTTGATTAGAATGCAGACACTTTGGAAACTAGGAGCATGATGATGATGAAACAATATTTTTCAAAATGAACACTGTAAGTCCTATGCACATCTATGAGGCTATGTTAATGTTACAAACGATGACTCATCTAAAAACTGGTGACTCAAGTTTTTAAGAGCGACTGAATTATTTCACTGATTTAGATTTTTATGTTTGATTTGGCTCTTCAGATATGACTAAAACAAGAAATGCTTCCTTTCCCACTCCACTGCACTAGCCATTCTCTTCACATGCACTGTCATATTTAAGTTAAAAAATTAAAGTAAATTGATGATCCATAACTCATCTGCAATGATTTTGATAACATAATTGTTGAAACAGCACAGGGTTTTTTTGCTCCTTTCTGTGAAGCTTCATTAGTAAATTGTATTGTCTAGATAGAGAAGAGAAAGAACTTTTATTTAAGTGGTGACATTTCCTACTCTATCACTATACACTTTTACTTTCCCAAATTTACCCAATTTCCTTCTCCTTAATTATAACAGTAGTGTTTAATAAATGCCTAAAAGATCACTTCTAGCTATTAGTATCAACACTTGATAATGATAAACACCTGTAATTGTATTTTGATAACTTTGATAAAAGTTGGCATGTCATAGTTTTAATACTTTTGATAAAAGTATTTGTTAGCTGATACCTTTTTTAGGACAGTTATTTTCTCACAATTATTTTGTACTCTGAGAGATTCTCTCTCACACCTCCAAACTGCAAAACAAATAGGCAGAATTTTTGTAACAGCCTCAATAGTGTCAAAACACATCAAATTGGAAAAAGGAAAGCATAAACACTATAAAAATAACCACTATTTTAAGAAAGTGAGATTTGGGGAACTGAAGTCTTACCTCTGTGCCTGGGAACGTCTTGGAGCCAGTCCTCTTGGAAATTATGCTAATGCACATGGAAAATCTGGAAGTGATTGTTGACAGCTGTAATAGCTTCACTCAGGGCAAATCTTGCCTGACAAATTTGGACTCTCCTATGATGGGATAACAGTGTTGGTGGATAAGGGAAGAGCAACTGGTGTCATCTCCCTGTACTTGTGCAGAGCATTTGACACTGTCCTGCATGACATCTCTCTATCTAAATTGGACAGACTGGCAGCCAGTCACCAGTGGTGTCCCTCAGGGACCTGTTCTGGGGCCAGTTCTGTTCAATATTTTTATTGACAACATGGACAAGGGTATTGAGGCTTTCATTAGTAAATTTGCAGATGACACTAAGCTGGGAGTGTGTGTCAATCTGTTGGAAGGTAGAAGGGCTCTGCAGAGAGACTTGGAATGTTTGGATGGATGGGCAGAGTCCAATAAGATGAAGTTTAATAAGTCCAAATGCTGAGTCCTGCATTAGGCCACAATAACCCCCTGTTATAGGCTGGGGATGGTGTGGCTGGACAGTGCCCAGGCAGAAAGGGACCTGGGGGTTCTGGTGACAGCTGACTGAAAATGAGCCAGCAGTGTGCCCAGGTGGCCAAGAGGGCCAATGGCATCCTGGCCTGGATCAGGAATGGTGTGGCCAGCAGGAGCAGGGAGGTCATTCTTC